>VZRL01001197.1:125548-154300 GCA_013397895.1 Origma solitaria
TCAGAGGAAAACCCCAGGAAATTCAGAGGAAAACCCTAGGAAGTTCAGAGGAAAACCCCAGGAAATTCGGATGCAAACCCCAGGAAATTCAGATGTAAACCCCGGGAAATTCAGATGCAAACCCCATGAAATTCAGGTGAGCCTCCCAGGCTTGGCACTGGGGAGCTCCCAAATCCACGTCAGTTTGCGCCAAAAGTACCTGGACTGTCGGAAGAGGTCCCTACCCACGGGAGGGGTTTGGAACGTGATTTTTTAAGTCACTTCCAAGCCCAAACCAGGCTGGGATTTTAGGATTCTGTGGGAAATGGAATTCTGAGGATGAAGGATTTGTACCCGAGGATGTGGGAGCTGTGCCTCAGGTTGTGGGAACTGGACCCGAGGACGCAAAAACTGCTCCAGAGGATGTGGGGGAGCCGTACCTGAGCCCGCAGCCCCCCGGGGTGACATTCCCTCCAAATCTGGGTCAGCGCAGGAAGCGGCGAGCCCCAAACCCCGTCCCAGAGCAGGAATTAGGGCCTAATTGTTTTCTCCCCCTCATTAGCAGCCTTCATTGAGCGCTTTCCCAGGGCAGGAATGAGGGAATCGCGATGGGAGCTCCGGGAGCGGAACCTGCAGGAGGAGGAGGAGGAGGAGGAGGAGGAGGAGGAGGAAGAGTAGAGACTGGGCCGAGCCTTGAGGAGAGGTGGAAGCTTTGGGGCGATCCTTAAATGTGCCCAAACCGGTCAGAAAGCGGAAAAGCCGCGGGGAGCCCAAAGCAGACCCCGATTTTGCACCTTTTAGCAGAAATTTCCAGGCTCCCATCCTCCCACCCAGCCCGGGGCTGCGGGAGCCGAGCCGGCCCCGCTCTCGGAGAGGACTGCCGTGCCTCCAGCCTCATTCCCGGGGGTTAATTGCGGCTCCGCGAGCTCCGGGCGGGTCCAGCGCCCTTTTAATGCTCGGTAATTTCCCTCGCAAGCAGCAGGAGTCAAGCGGGTGTTTAATTATTTATGGCAGCGGCAGAGCGATGGAGCGGGAGGTTACCGAGCTTCCTAAACGCGCTCTAATGAAGGTGCTGTTTGTCTTCGGAGCGGGGAAAGCCGGAGAGGGAGAGGGGGAACGGCCTGGAGCAGGGTCTGGGGTCTGATTCCTTCCCCAAAGCAGGATTTGGGGTCTGTTTCCTTCCCTAGAGCAGGGTTTAGGCTCTGTTTCCTTCCCTGGAGCAGGGTTTGGGTTCTGTTTCCTTCCCTGGAGCAGGGTTTGGGTTCTGTTTCCTTCCCTAGATCAGGGTTTGGGTTCTGTTTCCTGCCCTGGAGCAGGATTTGGGGTCTGGTTCCTTCCCCAAAGCAGGATTTGGGGTCTGGTTCCTTCTCTGGAGGAAGATTTGGGTTCAGTTTCCTTCCTGGTGATGAGCAGGAGTGGCCGGGGCCTTGGCGGTGTTGTCCCCAAATCCCATCACCCCGAGGGCCGCTGTGACCCCAAAAACGGAGCTGAAAATCCGCAAGGGATGGGGTCGGGCATCCCAGCAGGGTCTGTCCCTCCCGAATTTCCCAGGAATGTCTGCTCGGGGGTTCCGAGGGGCTCCCAAATTCCGCAGGATAAACGCTGAGTTTATCAGGGTCAGGATAACTCGGGGATCCGTCCCGCAGCGAGGGCAGGGATTTTGGGAAAGGAATGCCTGGAGCAGCAGATTGATGCTCGGGCAGCTGGGCAGCCTCAGCTGGAGCTCTCCAAGTCCAGCCATGGATTATTTATTGATGGTTTTATATTTTTATAGCTATTGTTTATTTTTATTGTGGCTGCCAGGGTTTGGGGGAGAGCCTTTCCTCCCCTGAGAGTTGCGGTTGCTTGTCCAGAAATCAGCTTTTTTTTTTTAAATTTTTTTTTTCCCTCTTGAATTAAACCCAGCAAAATCGGTGGATTTGCCCTGAAATCAAAGGTGGAAGGGGGAGAATTTTTCTCAAAAAAAATCGTGTTTGGGGTCCCTCTGGAAGGTGTGGGTTGGGATGGATGAGCCCCCGGAGTGCAGTAGGGGGGGATCAGTGGTGGGGGCTGCAATTCCTCCCTGAAATATTCCCATTTTCGCAGGAATGGCATGGAAAACCACCTTCCAATTTATTTATTTATTTATTTATTTTAAATGGGCGTTTTGCAACAACAATAAAAGAACTCAGATTTGAATGTAGACCCCAAAACTTCCAGGCTGGAGCTGGCCCAGCCTCAGCCTCCACTCCCATGGAATATTGACCTTCCCAATCCCAATTCCCTCAACCCTTGGAATCCTTTCCAACACAACCACAGCCAAACCCTCAGAGCCGAGCTGGCCCCAGCCCAGAATTCCCTGAACCGCTCCCAAATCGCCTTTTCCTTTCATCCCAGGGCAACGCTCGGAAATCTTTTCGCTTTTCCCTGCGCAAAGCTCCAGCCGGGGGCTGCCCGTGCCTGGTGCCAACCGAGATTATTCACTGCGGCCTTTAATTTGCTTTTCTCTCCCTTTTTCTCTCCCTTTCCTCCCACCGAAGGAGAGGAATTTTATGAAGCTTCCCCGTACGAGCCGGTCACCTCTCGTCTCTCTGATATATTCAGACTTGCTTCAATTTTCTCAGGTAATAAAAGCGGCGTGTTTTATCTCCTGCCTGTGAACACAGAGCTGCTCCCGAGCTCCCTGCCAGGGAAAACCTCCTGCTCCCTCCCCCGCGCTTTGTCCTTTGCTCCTCCTGCTCCTTCCCTTCTGTTTTCCCCAAATTTGGGGCCCCGAGCAGCATTTTGGTGGGGGCGAGGGGCTGGATCCTGGGGTTTGGGGCAGATTCTTGGTGTTTCAGACCTTTCCTGGCTGGGATTGAGCATTTCACCTCTCGGACCCGGCTGTCCCCAGCCATGGGTTTATATGAAATTGCTGAGGCGGGAATTGCCGGGAAACCTGAAACTCCCATAATTCCCTAAATTTGTGTTGTCCCCAGCTCCGGGAGGAGGTGGGGGCACAAACACTCTCCGGGCTCCAGGGGGGGTCCAGGACCCTCCCATTCCGTGGGGAATTCTTTGTGTTCTGGAAGATCTGCGACCCTCAGGATGGGATGGAGCTTAGGGGGGGACCCTGTTTGCTGCCCCTCGTCCTGAGCCGAGCTCTGGGAAGCTGCTGGGAGAGGAATGCTGAGCCCTTGGGAGCATCCCTGAGCCCTTTGGGACATCCCTGAGCCCTTTGGGACATCCCTGAGTCCTTTGGAGCATCCCTGTGTCCCTTGGAACCCCTTGGAGCATCCCCGTGTCCCTCAGAACATCCCTGTGTCCCTCGGAATGTCCCTGAGCCCCCTGGAGCACCTCCACGTCCTCCAGGGAACCCGAACTCCGCCACCATCCTCGGGAACTTTGTTTTTCCCATCCATTTCCATGACAACCTTCCCCGTGCCACCCCTTAGCCCCTTCCCAAATTAGGTCAGCAGCGCTTCAGCTTCTCCTCTCGCTCTCTCCCTCCTCTCAGCCCTTTCCCCAAACCCCCCACGCTGCGGGATTTGGGGGGTCCCACTGTCACCCCGGGGCCGTGCCCAGAGCCCCCCCCAGCTCACCTGGGGACACCTGGCAGAGGGGCTGTGACTCCGTCACTGTCACCGCCGCCACCCGCCGCCTTCCAGCCCCCGAGGAGAATTTTCAGCTCAGCGCGGGGTTTTGGGATGACGCCGCCGCCCCCTCCCGTCTCCCGCCCGCCTTTTTGGGATTACATTGGCGTCAGGGAAACGTTGGAGCTGCTGGGAAGTCTGGAGAGCAGCGAGTCTGGAGTGGGGGATTAGACACTCCGATTTATCCGGGAGAGCAGGAAGAGCCTGCCTGGAGATTTGGGGCTGGGGAAGGGGGAGCGAGCGGCCAGGGATGTGCTGGGGCCACCGGGGCTGCTGCCACCCCTCCCTTGTCCCCTTTCCCCTGTCCCCTGTCCCGTCTCCTTTTCCCTGTCCCCTGTTGCCTGTCCCCTGCTCCCTGTCCCTTTTTCCCTGTCCCCTATCCCCTGTCCTCTGTCCCCTGTCTCCTGTCCCCTGTCTCTTGTCCCCTGTCCCCTTTCCGCGTCCCTTGTTCCCTGTCCCCTATGCCCTGTCCCCTGTCCCCTGTTCCCTGTTCCCTTGTTCCCTGTCCCCTCCCTGGGTGCCCCCAGTGACCTCCGGCCCGACCTGAGTCGAGCGCTGTGGCAAATGAGTTCTTGGAGCTGTTCCTGGAGAAGGAGCTGTTAATTGCCTGGAGGGCTAATGAGGGCACTGCTGGGCCTCTCTGGGAAGCAGGGCTGTGTAACCTGCATGTAGCCCCCGTGTAACCCGTGTGTAAGTGTGGAGCATGCGTGTAACACACATGTGAGTGTGGAACCCACGTGTAAGTGTGGAGCACGCGTGTAACACGTGTAACCCGAGTGGAACCCTCGTGTAAGTGTGGAATCCACGTGTAACCCACGTGTAACACACGTGTAAGTGTGGAGCACGTGTGTAACCCACGCGTAACCCACGTGTAACACACGTGTAAGTGTGGAACCCGCGTGGAGCCAGCGCCACCCCCTCCCCACACACGGGGGCCACGCCGTGGGACCCCCGCGTGGGGCAGAGCACCCCGGGGTTGATCCCTGTTGGATCCCGAGGAACCCTCAGCCTGCGGGAGAAGGGAGCGGCTCCGGTCGGGAATTCACCCCCAGAGCTGGGTGGGCGTCACCCCCCCGCAGCGCTGCCTCATCCCCTCGTGCTGCTCTCCCCCTGCCCCCCAGGCCGTGGGGACATGCGGAGGGGACCGCGGGTGGCCCCAGCCCCGCGCCCTGCTCCTCACCCCCCGTTCCCGTCTCTGCTCATGCAATTTTCATGCTCGTGCTTTATTAATGAGCTCCCCGCGAGCGCGGCGCTGCCGAGGCCGCGGCTCCATTAGGATGCAGCGAGGCCCCTGCAGGTCTGGGGCAGGGCAGGAGCGATGCTCCCGAGGATGAGGCAATCGGCCTGCGCTTCCCGCGGATCCCAAAATCCCAACTTTGGGCTGGAAATCTGCTGTTTGCCACTGCCCGGGCTCGGGGCCGGGCTGGCGTGGGGTGTGCTTGGGGCGTCCCCACAAACCCAGGGGCTGGAGGAAAGGGAAAGAGACCCACGGGTCCCCCACCTTTAAATCCCCCTTCCCCACCTCTAAAATCCCACTTTTCCCCAGCTCTTAAATCCCTCTCTCCCCACCTCTAAAATCCCCTTTCCCCCATCTTTTAAATCCCACTTTCCTGACCTCTAAAATCCTCCTTTTCCCCACCTCTAAAATCCCCCTCTCCCCACCTCTAAAATCCCCTTTCCCCACCTCTAAAATCCCCTTTTCTCCACCTCTAAAATCCCACTTATCCCAACCTCTAAAATCCCCTTTTCCCCACCTCAAAAATCCCCTTTCCCCACCTTTTAAATCCCACTTTTCCTCACCTCTAAAATCCCCTTTTCCCCTCAGTGCCAAGAGCTGTGTCCATCCTCTGGAGAAAATCCAGGCTCAAACTCTCAGTCCCTGCCCCACGCTGGGTTTGGGATTTGGCTGCCAGGGAGGAGGTGATGCCCCGGACACCTCCAGGGGGTGTCCAGCTCGGGAATGACCTTTGGCACGTCCAGGGCTCTTTCCAAACATCTTTGGGGGTCTCTCAGGGGCTGATCCTGGCTGAAGGGGACAGGAGAACCCCTCAGTTGTTACGGCACGGGGTGGCACCGGTGGCACTGAGCCCCCAAAAGCAGCAAATGTCCCCCCAGGGCAGCAGGATGTTGGGGTGGCACTGGGAAGGGGCTTTGCCTTTTAATTGGGATACCTGAATCCTTCAGGATCCCCGAATCCTTCAGGATCCCCAAATCCTTCAGGATTCCCGAATCCTTCAGGATCCGCAAATGCTTCAGCTGGGATCCCCGAATCCTTCAGCTGGGATCCCCATTTGGGATCCCCGAATCCTTTAGGCTCCCCGAATCCTTCAGCTGGGATGCCCGAATCCTTCAGGATCCCCGAATCCTTCAGCTGGGATCCCCAAATCCCCAAATGGGATCCCCGAATCCTTCAGCTGGGATCCCCAAATCCTTCAGGATCCCCTAATCCTCCAGCTGGGATCCCCAAATCCTTCAGCTGAGATCCCCAGCAGGGCCGTGCCGGTGGCTCTGGGCTTGGGGACAGGGGGACAATGGAACAAAGACGCCCAAACGCTGCCCCCCTGCAGGGGCGGCTGGGGGAGCCAGGGACGATGCCCACCCCGGGATTTGCTAATTAGCAGCACCTTCCAATTGCGTCAATTAGGAGCCTTCCCCCAGTGCCGCCGTTCGTCTGTGCCAGCAGGAGCTGGGAGACAGCGGAGGAGAATCCCTGGATTTGGCTGGGCTGCGGAGGGGAGGAAATGAGGGATGAGACGGCTCCAGAAACAGCACCTGGGCTGCGGAGGGTGATCCATCATTCCCACAAAAAAAAGGGAAAATTCAGCGTTTGCTGCCAGGCTGGGGTTTGGCTCCGTCGGCGCTCTCCCTGTGGGATGCGATTCCCGGGATGGATCCATTTTTTCCCTCCATCTCTGTCTGGGGCTGTCCCAGTTTTGGGGAGCCCCAGGAGGGGCTGTGGGGGCCACTGTAGAGTTGGGTTGATTATTCTGCTTTTGGAGCTGAATAATTAATATTTAATAATTAATATTTAATAATTATTCTTTGAATAATTGACAAAGGGAAAGAAATATTGCAAATTCACGGCCTGAATTCTGCTCTGAGGGCTGGGGGAGCAGGGCCCTGCTTTGGGCTGGGTGAGGAGATCTGGATTGCCCAGGGAATGGCGATGGGAATGATCCTGGGGGGGGACAGTGGCACAGGGGTGACACCGATGCCATGGGGGTGACACTGATACCTGGCACACCTTCCCCACCCCAGTTTTGAGGGCATCTCCCCAGTTTTGAGGATTTCTCCCCATCCCAGGGTCCAGGGCATTCCTCCATCCCAGACTTGAGCAGCTCTCCCCAGCTTTGAGGGCTTCTCCCCTCCCAGTTCTGAGGGCCTCTCCGCGGGTTTGAGGGCTTTCCCCCACCCCAGTTTTGAGGACATTTCTGCAGTTTTGAAGGCTTCTCCCCATCCCAGGGTCAAGGACGTTTCCCATCCCAAGTTTGAGAGCTTCTTCCCAGGTTTCAGGGCATCTCCCAATCACAGGTCAAGGACATTTCCCCATCCCAGTTTTGAGGGCATCTCCCCAGCTTTGAGGGCATCTCCCGGGGTCGAGGCCATTTCCCCACCTTCACACCATCTCTCCATCTCCGAGACCACCTCCCATCTTTGAGGCCACCCCCCCAACCTCACTCCCCGTCCCTCTGCCCCCTCCTGACCGCTGTCCCTCGGTGTCCCCGGGCAGGAATGGACCCCGCCACCACCTCCAGGAGCAATCACTGCCTGGACGCGGCCAAGGCCTGCAACCTCAACGACAACTGCAAGCGCCTGCGCTCGGGGTACATCTCCACCTGCAGCCGCGAGCTGTCGGCCACCGAGCCCTGCAGCCGCCGCAAGTGCCACAAGGCCCTGCGCCAGTTCTTCGACCGCGTGCCCGGCGAGTTCACCTTCCGCCTGCTCTTCTGCTCCTGCAAGGACCGGGCGTGCGCCGAGCGCCGCCGCCAGACCATCGTCCCCTCCTGCTCCTACGAGGACAAGGAGAAGCCCAACTGCCTGGACCTGCGCAGCGCCTGCCGGGCGGACCACCTGTGCAGGTGAGGGCTGCTGCGGGTGTCCTGCTGGTGGTGGTGTCACCCTGCGGGTGGTGGTGCCACCCCTCCCCGGCATCAGTGCCACCCCGCTGACATCGGTGTCACTTCCCTGGTATTGGTGTCACCTCCTTGGTGTTGGTGTCATCTCCCTGGTGTTGGTGCCACCCCACTGGTATTGGGGTCACCCCTGGCATCAGTGCCACCCCCCTGACATTGGTGTCACCGCCCTGGTATTGGTGTGACCCCCCTGGCATTGGTGTCACCCCCTGGGCCCCGCACAGTTCCGTGGCTGTGTTTTCCCTGTGTCCAGCTCAGGAAGCAGCAGTGGGGCAATGCCTGGGGCAGATCCATGGGGCGGATCCATGGGGCAGATCCATGGGGCAGATCCATGGGGCAGATCCCACAGGAACAGGGACAGAGCCGCCTCTGTGTCCACAGGGAATGCATTTCCCCAGCTCCATTCCCACCAGGAACTGCTCCACGTCCCCAAGCTGCAGAGAGGTGAACGCCCAAAATCCCTCCCTGTGCTCCCAGCACCCCAAAAACTTTCATACCTGATGAAATCCCACATTTTCCCCTCAGCGCAGCACTGGGAGCCGAGGCTTCTGCTCCTTATGAAACCCATTTGTCACAGGGCACGGCCCCTCCTGTCCCCCTCGGGGGTCGGATCCGCCTCCCAAAGCTCCGGCTCCTGCCAGGAGCACGATCTTTTCCCCATCAAGGTGATGGAGTTCCCCGTTGCTCGGCAGGGAAATAAATGCGAGCTCCGGGTCTTCCTCCGGCTGCGAGCGGAGATGTTTGAAATGTGGGAATGTGGCTTTTTATCAAAAAGTAATCCAAGGAGCCGATGACTATGAATAAAAGATACCGGGGAATGGCAGCTCCTCTCCATCAGTGCACTCCGATGGGGATGCTGCCAATGGATCCGCTCCCGGAGAGGGATAACGGGGCTGGCGGGGCTGCAGGGATGGGATTCCTGCAGGGAATGAAATCCCCACACAAAGAGGGAAAAGCAGCCAGGGGGAAGGGGTGGAAGCTGCTGGGAGTGTCTGCTCCAAGGTGGAAATGGGGTTTTTTTGGGAGAACCGGAATGGGGGCTCTTGCTTTGGAAAGTGCCCAAATCTGGGATTTATTTGTGTCCAGCTCTAGGCATTGGTTGGCAGAATTTTTCCATAACCTCAGAGGCTTTTTCCTTAGGATGGAGCATGGATGGACCTGGGTTTTCAGGAGAAAATCCTATCCCATCTGCTCCCCTCTGGGAATGGCCCTTCCATGTCCCCTCATCCCAGCGGGCAGGGCAAGGCTGGGCTGTGCCTTGGGATTTCCCGTTATCCATGAGTTTATCCAGCCCAAACCCCTCCATATCCCCTCATTCCAGAGGATGAGGCAGGACCAGGCTGTGCCATGGGATTCCCCGCTATCCATGAGTTTATCCAGACCAAACCCCTCCGTGTCCCCTCATTCCGGAGGATGAGGCAGGGCTGGGCTGTGCCATGGGATTTCCCATTATCCATGAGTTTAACCAGCCCAAACCTCTCCATATTCCCTCATCCCAGTGGGCAGGACGGGGCTGGGCTGTGCCGTGGGATTTCCCATCGATCCATGAGTTTCTCAATCCGACATCCTGGCCTGATGCTCATCCTGATCTGACAGAGCCTGGCGAGGGCAGCGGAGCCGGAGCAGATCCCAGAGCCGGAGGTGACAGGAGATGAGATAATTGTCCTGCCAGGGTAATTAACCTGCCAGGGTAATTAATTAACCCTCCTGGCTTGAAGCCTAATGAGGGAAATCCCTCTCTGCCAGAATAGGACTTTCCAGGGGTTTTCCTGCACGGAGGTCGATCCAGGGGCTATAGAACATGGCTCACTCCAAGTTCGCGTTGCTTCCACCCCTGAAAAAAAACCAGCGGAATCGGAGGAGATGGAAAACAAATATTCCAGCATGGAAAACAGTCATTCCAGAGGTTTTCCTGGCTCTCTGCGCTGTGTTCCAGCTGTGTGGGGCTGCTGGGGTTGGACACCAGCCCTGTCCCCTCGGTCACAAGGGTCGAAATGAGGCCACCAGCTGCTCCGTCCTGGCGGAATGGCTCGGGATGTGGAATGTTCTGGATGCGGGGGGGGGATTGGGATGGACATTCCCTGTTGTCCTTCCGAAGGCACGGAGGGTCCAGGATATCCCTCCTGTGTCCTCTCAAGGACTGAGGTCCTGGCGAGGACGAGTCTGACCAGCGCCCTGTGCTTGGAGTGCAGAATCTTGGTTATCCTGGGCTGAAATCCCAGCTTTTGCTCCCTTTAAATCCATCCCAACCGCCCTGACCCGGCCACAAATCCCGGAGGAGCTGCCCCGGGTCTCCGGGAGCAATCGAGCTGCGATTTGTGCCGTTCCTTGTGCAGCTCGGGCAGCTTTCCCCAGCTCGGGCAGGTTTTCCTGACTCGCAGGAGCCTGACAAAGTCCCGGAGCTTTTGTGGCTGATTGCAAGGGACAGGTTTTAGCTCCCGGAACACAAAAACCTTTGGCGAAGCACAAACCTCAGCGAAGGGGAAAGGGAAGGGAAGGAGAGAAAAGAGCTGATTTCAGCAGCTGCAGCTCGCTGGATTTTTCATCTTGCATCAGCAAGTCGGGAACACAAATAATCTGCTCTTACACGCTCCAGTGGTGCTGGTGCTGAAGAAATTTCCAGCCTCCACTGGCAGAGCTCCTCAGCATCCAAAGTGGGGTGTTGGGTCGCGTCCCTGGGTTTTTATCCCTGGTTTTTGGCCGGGCTCGGGCTGGAGTTTTGGCTCAGGAAGGAGGGAACAGGATCCAGGCTGGCTGGGAATTGATTAAACACCAAACATGGGAACGAAACACGGCTTTTTGAGAGCAGCAGCCTCGCCGGCACGGCCTTTGTTCGGCACAGACAAAATGCCTCCCGTAATGGATGTTTCCTTGATAAACAACGGCTCAACTTTCTCATTACTCCCTGTAATGAGAGCCGCGCGCGCGTCTGTCTTGGAAGAAGAAGGAGCGGGGAAAAATCGCTCCTGGATTTAATGGGAGCTGGGAGAGAAGGAGTTCGGAGGGGACAGGGCGTGGAGGAGCCGTTCCCCTGCTCGCAGTCTGCTGGAGGATTCTCCAAACTGGGAAATCTGTCAAAATCCCCAAATCCCGCGGATTTGGGAAGCAGGCACCGGAGCGGGGCAGAGCCTGGGGGGTTCCCCACGTTCGGCACTGCACACGAAGCGGCGGCTGGGGAAGGTCTCGGCTCCCCGCGGGCTCTTGACACGAGAATCAGTCAATTCTGGCTGAATAATGAACTCGAGATTCGCGAGTATCGACTGCGAGTGACAGCGAGTCTGTCTGAGCCGGGCTTTGCTGTGTAAACACCATCTCCTGTTGGGCTTCGTTAGCGGCTCAATGGCACAGAACGGGCCGCAATTAACATCAAACGGTGCCTGTGCTCCATTTTCCCTTCCCGGGGACTCGCAGGGCTCAGGCACAGGCGCGAGGAGAAAAAACTCCCAAAAAAACATCTTTGAGATGCTCTTCTCAGCGCTGCATCCGAGCGCGGGGGCCTGGAATGCACGTGGAGAGTGAAAGTTGTTAATTAGTAACTCCCGACTTGGAGGTTGCGCTGGGGTCTGTCCTAATTATTTTCCCTCTTGCTGGGTTTCCTCTGATTTGGGAATTTCTCCGCCGGTTTGTTGTGGGTTTGCCTTTTCCCCGCTGTCTCCATCTCCTCGAGCAGGGAACAGATGTCACGGAACCCCCGAGGTTTGAAAAGCCCTCCAGGACCACCGAGTCCAACTTTTGATCCCCACCTTGTCCCCAGCCCAGAGCTCCGCGTGTCACCTCGGGACATTCCTTGGACATCTCCAACCTCCCCGGGCAGTTCCAAACCCTGACCTCCCTTCCCACGAGGAAATTCCTCCTGGAATTCAGGCCGAGGGCCTCAGAGAGTCGAAAAAAATTCCCTTTTCCCTCAAACCATCTCTAAACCTCCCGTGGCTCAGCCCAGAACAGGTGACTCCTCTCCCTAGACAACTTTTCCCGGATAAAACAAATCCATCCCTTGATCTTTTTTTTCCCTCCCCTGTGAACTCTCCGCTCGATTTGGCAGCGGGTCATCCACAAAAGCCGAGTTTCGTTCCGGCTTCCCTCGTTCCTTCAGCTGCTCCCCCTCCGCGGGGCTCTTTGAATTTACCTGGCCGCTGCTCGGGAGCGTTTGAGGGGAATTGTTTTTATCTCAGCATCTCCCGGCTTCAAAAGGATCCCTCTCCAGCAGGACGGAGTGTTGGGAGGGGGATGCCCAGCGGGTTTTTCGTGTCTCACCGAGTTTTTTCCGTGTTGTCGCAGCTTCCTGAACATCCCCAGCTCGGCGGGAGCAGCTTTTTCCCTTTCCCGCTTTTTCCCAGCTGCTCGTGGCTGTTAAAGCCGCTTTTCCTTTTTTTTTTTTTCCCTTTCCCCCTCAGTCCCCGTAAATTGCCCGTGAAAAAAACCACCTCTGGAGGAATCTCGGCATCTTGTCCATGAAATATTCAGGAGCAGAATGCTGTTGGATTGGATGTGCGCTGAGCTACCGCCGCGGCTCGGGCTCCTCTTCGCGCGGGGATGGGAGTAATTAACACCCAATTAAGAATTTTGTGGCTGTTCTGGGTTTTTGGTGGAATTTTTTTCTGCTTTAAAAAATCACATTGCAGGGGGAAAAAAAGACACAAACCCGCCCGTGTTTGGTAAATTTGAATGTCAGAGCCAGCGGGGTTTTGGTGGTGCTGAATTCATGCAGGTTAAAGGAATGGGGGAGGCATTGGAGGCAGGCGGTCCCTGGAGTGATGCTTAAAATCTCCTAAATTTGGGATATCTGCACCCGGGGTGGCAGTGCAGAGGTAAAAATCCTCTAAATTTGGGATATGTGAAGCAGGGATAGATGTGCAGGTACAAAAAATTCCCTGAATTTGGGGTGTCTGCACCAGGTGTGTGCAGAGGAATGCACAAAGTCCCTTAAATTTGAGATGTGCGCACTTCAGATAAATGTACAGGTGCACAAAGTCCCTTAAATTTGGGATGTGTGCACTTGGGATAAATGTACAGGCACCAGAAGTCTCCTAAATTTGGGATTTGCACACCTGGGATATAAATACAGGTGCACAGAACTCCTTAAGTTTGGGATTTATGCACTGGGAGTACAGTGGAGTTATAAAGCCCCGAAATTCAGGATATGGAAGCACAGGTGCCCTGCAGGGATCCTTGGGAAGCGCTTGGATTTGGGAGAAGGGCCTGGCAAACCTCCTGGGGATCCTGGGGCTGCCCTTCCCGGGCATCCTCTTGGACTTTCCCCCAGGAATCCGAAGAAAATTCCCTTTGGAAGCCCCGAACTGGGGATGCAACCCTCGGAGCAGCTTTGGGATGTGAGATGTGTGTGTACATCCAGAATTAATTTTTGTTAATCCCTTCTCTCCTCCTTTTGGTTTTTTTTTGGTTTTTTTGGGTTTTTGGTTTTTTTACTTGTTGTTGTTTGGTTTTTTTGTGGGGTTTTTTTGGGGTTTTTTTTTGGTTTTTTGGGATGACACTCAGGAAAATCAAGAGCTGGGCTCTGCGGCTCCTCTACTCCATCCTCCTCCTCTTTCCAATCCCTCATCCAGAGCCAGCCCAGCTCTTCCCAACCTTTCCAGGCCCTCCTCCCCTGCCTCCTCCAGCAGCAATTTGGCACCGACTCCTCCTTGCTCCCACTAAGACGGACTTGGCTCCTTCTCCTTCCCCACTTTTTTTTTATTTCTTTGGAGCCCTTAAAAGCCGAAATCCGCCACGCCGAGGCCGAGGTTTTATTCCTGGCGGCAAATCCCAACCTCACCGCGTCCAACAGGAAGAGTGACATCTGGCTTGGATATTCTGGAAGGATTTACCAGCTGCCTCGGCATGGATTATGGAAGGAATAACATTTGCCTCGGAGGATGCTCTGGGCCGGGAGTACAGCCCCTGGGAGCAGCAGTGACAAATTTTCCTGGCGCTCCGTGCTGAACTTGCCGTGCTTCCTGCAGGGAATTGACGTCCCTTCGCCTTGGATTTGGGAAGAGAGGGAAATGCTGTCGGAAACTTTTATTCCTCTCCCGCAGAGAGAGTGGATTGCTCCGTGTGCCGCGGGGAAGGAGCAGGTTTTTGGATTTCTGCCATTCCCACCCTGGAGCTGAGGTTTGGCTGCAGGGAGGGTGGAGCATCCCAAAAATCCCCTGGAAAAGCTTTTCTGGGCTTTGTGCGAGGAAAAGGCCCTGCCAGGAGCTGAGGGTGTGGGATGGGAGTCCCCAGAGCCTCTCTGCTCCATGGGGAGTTTTCCCTTCCCTGAGGAAAGGGAGGGAAATAAACCTGGAAACGACACTCCTGGCATGGGGGAGTTTTATTTCTGGGAAGAAGGAGAGGGAGAAAGTTTTCTCCTTGCCTCACACACCACCTCAGAGCTGCAGAATCCTGGTTTTTCCTGGAATCGGTGCTTCAACCCGAGCCTCTCCCCTTCCCCAGCTTCCCATCCCTGTCATGGAGCAGCCCTTCAAACCCTCCCCAATTCCAACGCTCCCTGAGGAAATTCCGGTTGCGTCACTGCTGTTTATCGGGATCTGAGGTGGGGACGAGCATGGAAGTTCCCAGGATCCTGTCCCCTCCTCGGGAGCACCGGGATAACACATCTGCAGAGCCTGAACCACCCTGGAATTCCCCAGCCCGTGGGGAAGCTGGGAATGGGTCACTTTTATTCCATTTAAAAATCCCTCCTGGCTGCGGAGCCGCTCCGGGCTGGAAGCAGCACTGAAATCCTAAATTTTCCTCCTCCCCAGGTCCCGGCTGGCCGATTTCCACACCAACTGCCAGGCCACCTTCCAGTCCCTGACCTCCTGTCCTGGGGACAACTTCCAGGCGTGCCTGGGCTCCTACGCGGGGCTCATCGGTGAGTGCCGCGAGTCGGGACCGGTGTCGTGGGTTTGACCCTGGCTAAACGCCAGGCGCCTACGACGACGTTTGCTCTCTCTGCTCTCTCCTGCTGCAGCTATGCAGAAGAGAGGGAAAAAAAATGACACAAAACACTGGACTTAGGAGTTGAGATAGGATCACTGATAAGGAGGACGCACGAGATTCAGGGCAAAAGCAGGCAGGAAACTTAAAGTTGCAAAAAAAAGGTGGTTTATTAATCTAACAGAGGTGGAGGATAATTCAGAGGTAAAAATAAGCTCTTAAGACACCGTTTCTTCACTCACATATTTTTACCTCCTCCTCCTCCTTCCCTGGCTAAAAAGAAGTGCGTGCTCACATTGTTTTGATTTCTTCTTAAATATGTTTTCACAGCGGCATAACTAACATCTGTAATGGCCCAGGTTTGGCCAGGAGCATGTCCATCATCTTCAGAGCCATCAGAGATTGGCTCTGCTGGACATGGTGGAAAATTTCCAGAATCTTTATTCAGGACATGCAGGAGCCATCTTTGTACCCCACCCTGTTCACTGGCAAAAACTGGGCCAGGCAAAACCACCACAACCAGGAAGGGATTTTCCCACTGGGATTCCATCCCTGCTCCCTCTCCCCTCCAGGCTTCGACGTGACCCCCAACTACGTGGACGCCAGCACCACCAGCATCACCATCTCGCCCTGGTGCTCCTGCAAGGGCAGCGGGAACATGGAGGAGGAGTGTGAGAAATTCCTGCAGGATTTCACAGAGAATCCCTGTCTCCGTAAGGCGCTTCCCTGCTCCTTCCTCCCCACCCTATTCCGTCATTCCCAACCCTCCTAAATCTCTCCCACTCTTCCCAGGAAACGCCATCCAAGCTTTTGGGAACGGGACCGACATGCATCTGGCTCCCAAAAATCCCAACCCTGCGGTGACGGTGCTCCCGAGGGCGGACAAGAGCCCGGTGCTGCCGGACGATGTCAACGACAGCAACACCGCGTACGACACGAGCGCCATCAGCACCTGCACCTCGCTCCAGGTGTGGCCCACCCCAAACTGGCAGTGCTGGTGGGACTGGGGGACAGCAGCTGCATCCCATGGGATGGCGGAATGCTCTCCTCGGGGGCTGGAAGGGTCCGGGAGCCTCTGCCTCTGGGGTCTGGAGCGGGAAGGGAGGGATCGCCATCTCCTGTCTCACCAGAGTGACACCCTGAGCCTGACTTCTCATGGGCTGTGAGCTTGAATTCCATGGGGTTTTTTTTTGGGAAACCTGGAAATTATGTGTTGTCTTGCTCGGGGGGGAAAAGGAATGGGAGGGAAATGGGATGGAGGACTGGCTGGGGGTGTCCCAGGAATGGGAGAGGAGTGGGATTTGGAATGGCTGGGGGTGTGCCAGGAATGCAGGGAAATGGGATTGGGACTGGCTGGGGGTGTCCCAGGATTCCAGTGAAATGGGATCGGGACTGGCTGGGGGTGTCCCAGGATTCCAGGGAAATGGGATTGGGACTGGCTGGGGGTGTCCCAGGATTCCAGGCAGGATTCCCAGTGGGATCACGGGTAGGGGCCGTGGCAGGATCCCAGTGAAGCCCCTGTGGAGACAGCACGAGCCTTTCCCAAATCTCCCTGTGGTCCATCCCCTTCGAGCCCCAATTCCCACAGGGAAATTCGGGACCCCAAACCTGGCACATTTCCTGCCCTAACCATTTCCAATTTCTCCCACCAGGAGCAAGGACTGAAGCCCAACAAGTCCAAGGAGCAGAGCCTGTGCTACTCCGAGGTACTTGGGGGACCAGCAGGAGGGGATCCCGGGGCTGGGAGTTCTTTCCCAGAGCGAACAGCTTGGGAATGATGTCCCAGCGACCACCCGGAGGTGTTTCCCAACTTTGGGGATGTTTTTCCCTAAAAAAAAAGGGAAAGACTGAGCCGCTCCTGTCCCCTCCCCAGGCCCAGCTGACCACGGATGTGATGCCGGAGCAGAAGACCTTCACGGACCGCAAGGGGGGAAGCAGCTTGCAGCGGGAGAGCTGGATCCTGCTCCTCATCGCCATCCTGATCCCAGCGCTGGGGCTATAGAGGGCGGCAAGGAGTGCCGGCAGGACGGGGACGCTCGGACCAGTGCCCACCAGTGCCACCAGTGCCCTGCCCACGCCGGAGACTGCAACGCTCCCAAATCCCGGGAATGCCGGGCTCTGGAGCGCCGGGCGGCGGGAGGACCCTTCACCACACTGGGAAACTTTGGTGGTGTTCTTCCTACTTTTAATTTTTCCCGTTTAATTTTTTTTTTGGTCTATTCTGGTGCGTTGGGTTGATTTTCTGGAGCGGCTCCCAGGAAACTTCCCTGGAATGGGCCTGGAATGGGGGTCTGGAGCTGCCAGCGGTGCTGGGGAGGGAAAAAAGTCAGAGCAGAGCTTTGGGAAAGGATTTTCAGGATTCTTTGCACTGGCATGGCCACAGGGACCACGAGGATTCCGCACCGGAACATCCCAGAGGATGAAGGCACCACTGGGAGCCACCTGGAGGGGACTCCCAGAGCTCTTCCCGTTGGTTTTTGGGGGACTTTGGTTGGGATTTTTCCTCGGAGAGTTTCCGAATGGAAAAGAAACTGGTGTGAAACGTGTAAGGTTGTGCTGATGTTTTCAATCACTTCTGGGGGGAGAGGTTCCATTTTCCTTATTTTTTTTAATATTTGGAATTTGGATTGGGAGGGGATTTTTCCCCATCCAGGGTCAGAATTCCGTATTTTCCCTCTCCATTTTATTCCTATATACATATAACGTATGGATATTCCCATATACATAACCCTACCCTTCGTGTGGCTTTTCTAATTTCCATATTCCCCTTTATTTTCCTTTTTTTTTTTTTTTTTTTAATTTAAATTCCTCCAATGCCAACAACAACTTCCAAATGTATTCTTGGAAAAATTATTTTTTTTAACGATGTCTATAATGGAAAAAAAAAAAAAATCAAAACAAAACAAAATAAACCAAGGAGAACAAACCAAGGAATGAAACAGCACCAAAACCTGAGATCCCATAAAAATCCCAGTATCCAGAAGGGGGGAAACGGGAATCCTTCAGCTGCAGGAACACCTGGATCCTGGAATGGGACACAGCCTGTGGACAGCAGGGACGGACCTCTCTCCATGACTCTCCCAACCTTACGGGAAGGCAAAAATCAGCACCAAGGGCAGTTCCATTCTGTAGGAACAGTTTTCCCAGGGATTTGGCCAGCCCCGGCACACCCCACCTGGATTTTGGCCCATCTCATGACAATTGGAAAGTTTTCCCTGGATGGCCCCGGGAGATTGGAAGGATTTGGGAAGTGGGGCAGGAAAAGTGGGATCCGCCAATGGGGGGACAGGAGGGGCTGGGGACACCAGGGAGGGGAAAAGGAGCTTCGATTTGGAGTTGGGGTTGGAGTTGGAATGGAGTTGGATTTGGAGTTGGATTTGGGGCTGGAGTTGGATTTGGGTTTGGAGTTGGAGTTTGGTTTGGAGTTGGGTTTGGGTTTGGGTTTGGATTTGGGTTTGGAGTTGGAGTTGGAATTGGTTTGGAGTTGGATTTAGATTTGGATTTGGGTTTGGAGTTGGATTTGGGTTTGGAGTTGGAGTTGGAGCTGGATTTGGGTTTGGAGTTGGAGCTGGATTTGGGTTTGGAGTTGGATTTTCCAGGCCACTATCCCGGGATGAGGAGGGCTCAGGGCTCACTGAAAGCTCCCAGAGCTCCCAGAGCAGTTCTGTTTTCCATAAACCCAGAAAAATGAGATTTTCCATGATTTTCCATGACTTCCCCTCATTTTCCACTAGCACCATGGAGGTCTACCACCTCCCTATCCCAAAAAAAGGGATTTATTCCAGGGATTCTGCACTCCCCCCTCATTAAGGGGGTAATTAACGGGGGGTTAATGAGCCTGGTGAGTGGCTCGGCTCCCAGTGCTCCCAGCTGCAGAATTCCCAGTGGGAAACGGGGCTGTGGGATGGAGATTCCCTCCCTGAGCCCCGGGATGGCCCCGTTCCAGCAGCTCCCAGGGGCTCCCGTGTCCTGCTGCACTTCCCTAATGGAATTAGCACCGTAAATGAGCCGGGAATTCAATCATGGAGAAGGGAAGGGGGGAGGGGACACCCCCGTGGTGGCTCTGCCGGGGGTCACAGCTCTCTCCAGGCTTTTCTTCTCCTCCCAGTGGGTTTTTTTGGGAAAGAGATGGTGGGGAACTCCCAGCTCCATGGGAAGAGCTTCCAGGGAGGTCCCGGAGCTGCTCCAGGGATCAGCAGATGATCCCAAGCGCATTTTATGTCTGGGAACAAAATCCAGAGCTGGAGCAAGACCCCTGCACTGGGAGAGGGGAATCCAGGAATGGCGATTCCAGGATTCCCTCCATGAATGGCGATTCCAATATCCTCTCCAGGAATGGCAATTCCATTACCCCTCCAGGAATGGCGATTCCAGCGCTGCCCTGTGCCAGGGTCTGGAGTCCTTTCTCAATCCCTCTCTGCTCGGATTCCCAAGCTCTCCCCAGCTCCCACCAAAACCCCACCCCGGGTCCCTTCTCCTCCACATTCCCAGCACGTTAATTACAGGAAAGGAAAATTCCCTTGCTTTGTGTGGAAGTGAAAAAATGCCGGGGATGTAAAACCCCGGCTGCTGGGATGGATAATTAACTCCAGAGATAATTCCCTCTTCATTTGGACTCAATTACTTTCCCGATAGGAGAAACTGCTGAAAACACGATTTTTTAATTTTTTTTTTTTGTGGGGATGTGGCACAAAAAAATAATGGAAGAAATCCACTCTAGCTTTCCCTGGGAGAGCTTTTCCTCGCTTGGATAAAGGAGAGGAGCCAGGGGATAAATCCTGGTTAATGCTCCAGAATTCCAGCTTGGAATGTTGTGTTTGGGGGGAAAAAGAGCATCCTGTGGTTTTTTAGGATGGATGAGCCAGGGTGGGAATGTCACAGGGTTTGCTCTGAAGAGGAACTGCTGGGAAATGAGGTTTTTGTGGGATAATTTGGAATTTTGGAGGAGTTTAAAGGAGAGGATGGGAATTTTGTTTCCTTAAGGAATTTTTGGCTCGCTGGGTGTTTTTATTCCTCCTCCCCGGGGCCCTGCCCTGTGCACGGGGCTGTAAATCCCAGGGGTCTCATTCCAGGTGGATTTTTGTGCATCCAGGCTTTTGGAGCAGTTAAAAAGTCCCCGTGCTCCTTGCAGGAAATGCCAAGCAGTGGGAGCAGGGGAGGAAAAAATAGAAGGAAAAGGTTTTCCGAGGGGTTTTAAAAATAGCGGCTCTTCGGAGCGGAAAGATGGGAACACGTCAGGAGGGAGCCTCAAAGCTGAGGGGAAAAGAACTTTCTGGAAAATTGGAGTTAATTAATTGCTGGACTGGGGGGGTCTGGGTGTTCTGGGGTTTCTCCTCGCACCTCCAAGTCCTGAAAATCCAGGGGAAAAGGGTAAAAGTGGTGGGAAAGGGATGTGAGGCTTTGCAGGCACTGGGGATTGGAGAGGGAACATCACTGGTTCTTCATGGAGGGCTCTGGGAGAGCTGGAGAGGGACTGGGGACAAGGGATGGAGGGACAGGACACAGGGAATGGCTTCCCACTGGGAAAGGGGAGATTGAAATGGGATTTGGGAAGGAATGAGGGTGAGGAGGAGCTGGGATGGAATTTCCAGAGGAGCTGTGGCTGTCCCTGGATCCCTGAAGTGTCCCAGGCCAGGCTGGGATGACCTGGGAGGTGTTGAAGTTGGAAGGGGCTGATCCCTAAGGTCCCTTCCCACCCAAACCATTCCAGGATTCCGTGGTTTTCTCTCCCAGGATCAATAACTCTGCAGGACAGACCGAACCTCCCCGAGCAGGAGGTTTAAATCCCAGTACAATCCAGCAGAACGCCCGTGGGGAGGTTCCTGGGAATAACAAACCCCAGGAAAAATGACAACCGCGGAAGCTCTCGTTTAACCTCCGGCCTCGGGAAGAAATCCACGAACAGGAGGAAAAGCTCCCGGGATCCACACGGGGTTAAATAAAGCAAATCATGGGATGTGCCTGCAGTCATTCCCTGCCAGCTGGGATGTTACCCCGGAGTGGGAGTGGGGGGACAGCCGGCAGCCTTTTCCAGCAGAGGAATTCACAGAATCATGGAATGCTTTGGGTTGGGAGAGACCTTGAAGCTCCTCTCATCCCACCCCCTGCCAGGGGCAGGGACACCTCCCACGATCCCAGGGTGCTCCAAGCCCCTGGCATGGAATTCCTTGGATCTGGGTGAATTTTAAAGGGCTGGAAAAATGGGAAAAGCTCTCCCGAGCCTCTGCGGTGGGGAGGTTTTGCTGCCGTGGTGGGGGCAAGGCCCACGGGGAACCCTTCCCGCATCCTCCTGAATTATTCTGGAATTTTTCGGGAATTATCCCTGCCTCCCGCTCCGGCGCTGCATCTTTGCATCCGTTAATTAGACTCGGTGGGTGAAATCAGCCCCGGCCCTAATTCCCTGTCTGGATTTTCATTATGGGAGCCGCCACAGCCGCCGGGATGTCAAGGAGGATTAAGCCGCGAGCTGGGAAGTCACAGGTGGCACCAGCACGGATTTCAAACCCGTGCGTGGAAAAGCTGATGGATCCCGCTGGAATCAAACCCATCTGGCCCCAAAAGCCTCATCCCCGCTCCCCATTTCCCTGGGGCAGTGTGGAAAATTCCGTCCCGGTGCTCCCAGAGAGGGAATTCCCCCCAGGCTGGCACTGAACTGGTCACAGTGTCCCGGGCCTAGCCCTGTTTTTTCGGGGATGATGGATCCCCCAGCTCCAGGAATGCTTCCAGCCCCATTCCCAGAGCTCGGGGCATAAAGGCAGCATTTTCCAGAGGATCCTCCACCCCCGGCATGGGGGGGCTGATCCCTCAGGAGCCCCGGGAGGAACAAGGGCTCCGCTGTTTCCATCGGGACCGTGGCCCCGAGGGCCTCTGCGTGACCTTGTGTGGTCACTCCTGGAGAAAATCAGCTGGACTGGAAGCAGGAGGGGGGAAAACCTTGAAATTTCCCCCTCAGATCTGCTCCCGACTCCTCCCTGTGCCTGGATGGGGTCAGGTTCACCCTGCCAACCCCAAACTTGCAGCATTTGGGAACAAAGGCCAGTGCTCATCCCGAGCCCAGCCCCATTCCCAGCCCCATTCCCAGCCCCATTCCCAGCCCCATTCCCATTCCCATTCCCACTCCCATTCCCATTCCCATTCCCATTCCCATTCCCATTCCCATTCCCATTCCCAGCCCCATTCCCAGTCCCTGCGCTGCGGAGCTGTCCCGCTATCCCGAAATCGTGGTGTCCCGGCGAGGCCGCGCTCGGCCGCCGCTGTTTAATTAAGCACTGAACATGACGCCGGTTTTAATTCCATGCGTTCGGAGCTGCCCACACACCCCCCGTCGCCATGGCAACGTTAATTTGTTTTGGAGCCTCCGCTCGGGTGGATTTGGGAAATTTTTTTTTGTTTGTTTGTTAATCTCCTGTCCTTCCCCCTCCTTTCCCTCCCCCTCCTCTCCTTCCCCTCTCCCATCCCGTTCCTTCTTTCCCAACTTTTTCCCCCTTGTTCTTGCTCCCCTTCGGATTCCCAGAATTAAAAAGCGGCAGAAATTCCTCGCGTGGGTCCTCGACCCCCGGCCGGGTATCCACATCCCACAGCCCCGAATTTACTGGGATTTATCCCAAATTATCCCTGCAGCGAAGCCATTGCCTTCCCGAATCATGCCCCTGCTCCTGAAACACGGAGAGATCCACGGATTCCCTTTAGCACCACCCCGGAAACCAGGGATAAACCTCTCAGGAGGCCTGGCTGCGGTGTTGGCATTCCTTGGAATGTTTTAAAGGGATTTTCCATCTGCTGAACTGTTGAGGGAGAGAAATAAAGAGACAGAACCAAGGGAGAGTTCGGTCTCTCCTTGGAAAGGTCCCCACAGCATCCCAAGGGGTCTCTGGGCCATGAGGGGCTGGAAGTTGGGAAAAAGAAGGGGATGAAAGAGGGGAAATGGGATGAAAAAGGGTGGAACAAAGTGGAAATGGGGTGGAAATCCCATTAGGATGGGGATGCAGCATCCCGGGATGCAGTGGGATCCATTGGGATAATGCTCCCGGAAGCCGCGGTTTTATGGCTCCCCATAAACCATCCCCTCCATCTGTCTCCCTTTGGAATTCCCTAGAAAAAACCTCCGCTCAGTTTCCGGAGCTCGTTACAAGCAAGGCCCATAAATATTCCATGTTCTCGGAAGTGGCACCGACTGTCCAGGGCTTTTCCCTTTTCCCAGGATTTGCCTTTACCTGAGCGCATTTATTGCCCCACATCTGCCATTTCCCACTCTCTCCATCCATAAAATCCAGCGGTAAAAGGCAGAGAAGGGCTGGCAAAGGGATTGACCCACGAATTTCCTTGGGAATGATGGAAAAGCAGAGTTTGGGGTGGCTTCTCCTCTAATTAGGGTAATTAAGAGGAGCAGCTTCCAGAGCTTTCCATGGCTCATCCTGGGAGAAGCTGGGATGCACTTCCCGGGTTAGGATCTGCTTCCCGAGCCAGGATCCATCCTGGAATGAATCCCCAGCCTGGGTTATGGGAGGTGTTCTCTGAAAAAAGCTGTTGGAACACTGGGAATTTTGCTTCCTGCTCCCGGGGGTGGCCGGAGCAGGACTGAGCCTGGGAATCTGTCCTGCCCTAATTTGGGAATTAGAAAAGAATTCATGGATATTGCAGGGAAGAGGAATAACGGGGAATTTCTGTCCTTTCAACCCTGAGCTCGCTGCAGGATCCACACATGGTTTTCCAGCTCCTCTCTGATGGAAAATTCCCATTTTTTGAACTCCTGAATGTCACCCCCAACCCAGACTTTAAACCAATGCGCACCTTCGCCTCCCAGAAATCCGCGGATTTGCCCAGGCCATGTTTTTGCGCGGATTAATGATTCCAACACGGAATTTCTTGTACCATAATGGATAAATTCCCTGTTCGGGGAGTGCCAACCGTTATTAATTATGCCCAGCCCAAGGATTTGTTTGCTTTGATGTCTGAAGCTGCAGCCTTTCTTTTTTCCTCCCTGCTTGTTCAACTTAATCAAAAGCAATCAAAACCGCTCCCCTCAATTAAGGCAAATTAATTCCCAACAAAAGGAGAAAGTCTCCGGTAGCACAAATGGAAAAGAAATTAAAAATAATCAGAGATCGGGGGTAATTTAAACTTAAATATTGGGTTTGGCTTCTGGGCTTCATTTTGGAGGGGTGGGGCAGAGGTTTAAATGCTGAGTTTGGTGCTGGGTTTAATTTTGCAAGGGAAAGGAAAGGTTTAAATGCTGAGTTTGGTGATTTGGTTTAATTCCGGATGGGATAGGAAAGGTTTAAACGCTGGGTCTGGTGATTGGGTTTAATTTTGCAAGGGATGGGAAAGGTTTAAATGGGGAGTTTGGTGATTTGGTTTAATTCTGCATGGGAAATGTTTAAACGCTGGGATTGGTGATTTGGTTTAATTTTGGGAGGGATAGGAAAGGTTTAAATGCTGGGTTTGGTGATCGGGTTTAATTCTGGATGGGATAGAAAATGTTTAAATGCTGCGATTGGTGATTTGGTTTAATTTTGCAAAGGATAGGAAATATTTAAACACTGGGATAGGTGATTTGGTTTAATTCTGGATGGGATAGCAAAGGTTTAAATGCTGGGTTTGGTGACGTTCCAGAGCAGAGCCTGGAGGTCGGAGCTGCGGGATCCGAGCGAATTCCACAGGCTCCTGTGTACATATTTATCTCTATTTATCCTTTTATCCTCCCTGGCACCACCTGCTGCGCTCTGGGGAAAAGCTGGGAAATCGCGGCCGCCCACGAGCTCCGAAATCCAGGAACGGGAGCGGGAGCAGCTCCGGGAAAATGGGACCTGGGGAAGGAATGTGGGGCCGGGGATGGAGCAGGGGCAGCCTGGGTGTCAACAGGTCAGGAGGAATGGTGGAATCATGGAATTCCAGAATGGTTTGGGTTGGAGGGGCCTTAAACCCCATCCCATCCCAGCCCTGCCATGGGGACACCTCCCACTGTCCCAGGTTATCCCAGCCTGGCCTGGGACACTCCAGGGATCCAGGGGCAGCCACAGCTCCTCTGGGAATTCCATCCCAGCCAGGAATTCCTTCCCAAAATCCCATCCAGCCCTGCCCTGTGGCAGTGAGAAGCCATTCCCTGTGTCCTGTCCCTCCGTCCCTTGTCCCTTGTCCCTCTCCAGCTCTCCTGGAGCCCTTCAGGCTCTGGAAGGGCTCCAAGCTCTCCCTGGAGCCTTCTCTCCAACAACTCCAAATCTTGATTAATCCCGGGGCTCTGTTGGATTTCTGGGTCAAATTGAGATTTTCATCCCCCAAATCCCCAAAATCCCTGTCCCCAGGGCTGCCATCCCTGGCCACCTGTCCCTGGGATGGCAGGAGCTGTCCCCGCCCATGGGACTTCAGGTCCTTTCCAACCCAAACCATTCCAAGATCCCATCGGGACATGGGCTTGGAACAGGAGCTCTGAGCTCCTGCTCCGAGTCCGAGTTCTGGGGTATTTTGGTGAAAGGGAAAACGCGACAAAATCCCTGAAATTCTGCAAAAACAGAATTTAACAGGAATCTGCCCCAAACCGCCCCACGAGGGAACATCCCAAATCCAACCCTTCCCGCCGGAATCCTCCTCTCCACGGCCCCAAACCGCGCCGGGATGCGGAGCCACCCACGCGCGGCACCGGAACCATTGGGATATCGGCAAAACCGGGACAGACACTCGGGATAATCCGCTCGGGCACCGCGGGAATTGGCCGCCACCGAAGGGCCGTCCCCGGTGTCAGCCGCGCTCAGCGTCAGCGGCACCGGCTCCTCGTTAGCGCCGCGCCGCCCAACGCCCGCCGCGTTCTGCTGTTTTCCCATCTCCGGGAGAGAGGAAAAAACCCTTCCTGACAGCTTGGATAACCTTTCCCTCCTCCCGTTCTCACCCGGGAAGCACTGACGTTCCCGGCTCGAGGAAGCTGCGAAGAGCAGAGGGCGGGGGGGATGGAAAGTGTGGGGTTGTGCCGGCTAAAAATACGGCGAGTCTGGCACGTTCTGCCTTTTCCTCGGAATTAAAATCCCTCCTGTGCCGCTCCAAGGGTGGCCCTAATTAGGGGTGTCAGAGCAGGGAGGTGACGGCATTGAACAGATTTTTTGGGGTCGGGGAGTTTTCAATTCCCCTCCTCCCACCATGGATTTTTTTTGGGGGGGGTGGGTTTTAGCAGCGAATCCTGCTTGGAATGAGGGGAGCGGCTTCCCACTGCCAGAGGGCAGGGATGGATGGAATTCTGCCCTGGGAGGGTGGAATTCCCAGAGAGCTGTGGCTGCCCCATCCCTGGGAGTGTCCGAGGCCAGGTTGGAGCCCCCCGGTGGAGTGGAAAGTGTCCCAGTGGAGCAGGATGGGATTTAAGGTCCATCCCCACCCAAACCACTCTGGAATTCCATTCCTGGTGCTTTCGCCTGCTCCCAGCAGCCCTGGCAGGAGGCGCAGGAGCCTTTGTGTCCCCTCCCGGTGCCAGTGCCATCCCCGCGGAGGAAGAGCCCCAAACAAAGTCAGGGCTCTTCTATTAATTGCTTTTCACCAGCAAATAATTCCGGGAGTCGGAGACATTGACTCAGCCCCGTCCTTCTGCGGGGGCTGAGCATTTGGGGGTGATTTATTCCCATTAAATTCCTGCTGCTCCCGATGGGGAATGTAAGGACGAGGTGCTGGGGTGCTCACAAAAGCTCCTTGGGGACCCAAGGTTTGGGTCGGATTTGGGGCTTTGGGGCTGTTTGGGGAGGGACCCAACAAGTGCAGCATCCCTGGGTCCCAAATCCTTGTCCCCACATCCTTGTCCCTTTCCTGCAGCCTCGGGGTGCCAATTCCCAGCTTTGGGGTCCTCCCATGACCTCCCTTGTGCAAAATCATCCAGCAGGAGCTCCAGCCCTGCTGGAAGTGCCTCTTTCCCCCTTTTTTCCCCTTTCTGACTCGGGTGACTCACGCAGCTCCTTCAGAGAAAGCTTTTCCTCGGGGGAGCTGCAAAATCCGCGGCAACTGAGGAACAGCAGAGCTTTAGAGCCAGGCTCCGTTGGCAAATGCCAGCCTGCGAATCTGGCCCAGGATTTTTTCAATTAAGCTTTTCTTTTCTAGGTTGTTTTTTCTTTTCTTTTCTTTTTTTTCTTCTTTTTTTTTTTTTTTTTTTGTGTGTGTGTGTGTGTGTGGGGGGGTTTTTTTCTCTCCGAGAGGCGAATTAATTGATATTTGCTCAGTGTGTCAAAATAGCTGCGGTGCGTTGGAGTGCCACGCGCTCGGAACGGGAAGGGAAGGGAAGGGAGGGTGACTCAGTGGGAAGGGAATTAAAAGCAGCAGCTCCTGCTCAAGGCCAAGCTCGGTTCTGCTCGGAGGAACGCGAGGGGAGCACGTGGATCGCAGGGAAGCTGTTCCCGGGGAGCCGGCCCCGAGCGGCTTTGGGGGGATTCACCTCGGTTTCCCTCTTCCCGGGCTCGGGGGAGCGGTTTGATGGAAAAGCTGGAGCGCAGAGTTGGGGTGGGAGGCAAAATGGGTGGAATTCCCAGAGGAGCTGTGGCTGCCCCTGGATCCCTGAAGGGTCCCAGGCCAGGCTGGAGCAGCCGGGGACAGCGGGAGGTGTCATGGTTGGAACGGGATGGAATTTCAGTCACTCCCAACCCAAACCATTCCCTCATTCCATGGCCTTCACCTCCCGCGGAGGATGAGGAGGCGCTGGATGTTTTTGGGAATGCCATGGGTCCCATCCTGGCTGGTTGGATGAACACATCCCCGGATTCATTTGCTCCGGCAGAGACCCCATTTCCATGGGGGAGAGACCCCATTTCCATGGGTGGGAACCCCCGGTGAAGCCTCTTAGAAACTTTCATTCTATTAAAGGGGTTAATCAAGAATTATTAATTACATTATTTTAGCTCCTCTAAAATAATGCAATTTTTTACAATCCCTGGGCCCATCAGGCAGCAGGAAAAGCCCGGGATCTGTTTCCCTCGAGCTTTCCCAGCTCCCAGCGCCCCGCAGGAGCAGAACGCCAGAATTCCCCACATCCAGGAGCTCCCACTTTCCCATTAAAGCCTTTTTTCCCATGCCCTCCCTCCGCCGGCCCGGCTCCCATTTATCTCCCCTCATTTGTCACCTTTATCCGCTCCCCATCTCCCACCGGGGCTGTGGAGCTAAGAGTGGGATTAGGGGGAGTTTAATTGGATCGCCCTCCCAACATCACCGCCAATAAAACTTTACGGGAAGATAAAAATCTCCCAGGGTTTTACAGCTCCGGCCGGAACAAAAGGGACGGGAGAGGGGAACGGCATCACTTTTTCCACCTCCTATTCCATTTTTTATTTTTTTTTATTTTGCTGGTGGAATTCTCTGCCAAGCCGCGTTTGAGGCTGATTAAACAGGGAAGGGAGGATTTGTGGGAGCTGCGTTATCCCTTTTTTCCGTGTGTAAGCACTCGCTGGCCGCTGCTCTCGCCCTCTCCCTGTGATTCCCCCTGACAGGAAGATGAATTGGGCTCCGGCCGGGGAGAAAATAACATTTATTCCACATGGAAAATGTGCTGAGCCGCGGGAGAAGCGGGAGCGGGGAGATCAGGATGGGGGAGCTGGGACAGGAAGGGAGGGATGCGCCGGGGTTTGGGTTCCGCGGACGCTGCAGCCTCGGTTATCCTGGGCTGGGGGCCGGGGTGGACATCCCTGAGGATCCCCAGGCACTGGGAATGTGTTTTCCTGGGCTGGGGGCTCGGGTCAGACATCCCTGATCATCTCCAGGCATCGGGAATGTGTTATCCTGGGTTGGGGCTCGATCCCCAGGCATTGGGAATGTGTTATCCCGGTCGGGGGCTCGGGCTGGAACATCCCGGATCATTCCCAGGCACCGGGAATGTGTTATCCTGGGTTGGGGGCTCTTATTTTACACCCCTGAGGATCCCCAGGCACCGGGGATGTGTTATCCCGGTCTGGGGGCTCTAGTTTTACATCCCTGATCATCCCCAGGCACCGGGAATTTGTCTCCAGCCTGGAATTTCCACGGGAAGGCTCAGTGCGGATGTTTTGGGGCCGCCCAGCCTCTCCCATCCCACATCCCCATCCCGCCGTGCTCATCCCATCCCATGGATCCCATCCCATCCCATCCCATCCCATCCCATCCCATCGCATCCCATC
>VZRL01001197.1:154359-176912 GCA_013397895.1 Origma solitaria
CCATCCCATCCCATCCCATCCCGTTTTCCCAGAGGATCTCGCTGTCCTCATCCCGCTCTCTTTCATCCAGGAGCTAACAGGGATGGAATGGATCCTCATCCTTTCCAGAGGGATCCAGGATCAACGGGAGCTGCTCGAGGCTTCCTGGAAAATCCGCGAACGAGCCCAGTTCTCTCTTCACCCCCACAGAGCCCCAAATCTTCCCCTGCCAAAATCCCCTGCAAAAATCCTGAGGAAAAGTGGGAAGTGCCACCGCTCCAGAGGAACACGTGGAGCTGCTGGATCCGGCTGAGCCTTGCAGGAAAATCAGATTAAAAGATGGGAAAATCTGCCCTTTCCTTGCTGGTTGTGCTCCTCTCCCTCAGCCTGGGAGCTGTTCCTGGCAGGAAAAAAATCCAAGCTAATCTTCATTAGGGCGGGAATTGTTCCCATTCCTGTTAAAAATAATCCTGGTTGGATTTTTTTCCCCCCCTGCTCTGCGGTGCTTTTGAATCTTTCGGGTTCTTGGACCAACTTTTTCTTCTTCTGAAGTGACATATGGGGGGGAAAGTGGGGGGAAGTGTGAAGGGAGGAGGCGGAACAAAAGAAGGGCACGAAAATAGGGAAAATTGGGGGTGGCTGGCGGGGAAAGGAGGAGGGGAGAGCTTGAGGCTCTTGCAGGATGAAAACCCCATCCCAAACCCCCCCAAAAACAGAGAAAAGGCTGCAGGGAAAGTCCTTAACCCCACAAAGAGGAACTGTGGGGTGGGGAATGGGGCTGGAGCACCCAAAGGGGGAGGTAGGGGCTGGAATATCCTTTGGAGCAGGGAATGTCGGGGTTGGAGAATCCCTGGGAACCGAGGGGATATTGGGGTTGGAGCATCCCTCAGGGCACTTTTCCCGTGTTTTCACCTGTCCCAGCCCACTTGGAATCCTCTTCCCTCCAAATCCCTTCACCAGGCAGGGACTCGCAGGCAATTCCAGGCTGGGAGAAAAATCCTCTGCCAGAATCAAAGAGGACATGGATTCACTGCCAGCTCCTCTGGGGACAGCGGGACCAACAAAGGGACATTGTCAGGTCCTTTCAGGCCCCAAATCCGGATTTTTTAAGAGTTTTCCAGACCCCAAATGGCTGTGCCTCGGGCTGGATATCCCAGCATGGAAGAGGGGCTGATGGATCAATCCTTTATGGAGTTGAGCTATTAAAATGTATATTTATACACAGAATTACTCCGGGCCTCAGTTTCCCCCTCTGCTGAGGGCTCTGACAACGCTTCCCCTTTTCCTCCTGTTCCCCCGCTCCCAAAATTCCGATTTTTTGGGGGGGAAGCCGCCTTGGGTTGGGGTCTTTCTGAAACCCCCCTGCCCTGGGGGAAGGTGCTGGGGAGCATCTCCCCTGTCCCCTGTCCCCTGTCCCCTGTCCCCTGTCCCCTGTCCCCTGTCCCCGCTGCTTTTTGGAGGTGCCCTGCAGAGCTCTTCCCTCTTTCCAGAGGTTTTCCTGCCCGGAGAGGCTCCAAGGGGGAGCAGGCGCTGGGAATGAGATCAGACCTGCCTCCCCTCCCGTGAATGGCGCAATTCACATTTTCCAGGGACAAGAAGACATTTTTCCCATTCGGTGCCTCCTTCCGCCCGGCTGGGAACCTCTGGAAAGGGCAAATCCCGATCTCCCTCACCCCGCAGGGCCCGATCCGAGCAGCCCTGTCCGGCCTCATCCCCGGCCCTGAGGGTCTCCAGGCTCCGCTCTCGGAGCAGAAGATGTGGAAAATCCAAGGCTGGCTGAGCCAGGGCGGATTTTTGGCGGCTGAGCGCGTTCCTGGTTGGGAGGGGGCGCGGGGCTGCGATCGGCGCCGATTCCGAGACGCGAATCGCCCAGGAGTGACCCAACAGCAGCGAGAGATGAATTAATTGCCGGCGAATCGCTAATGAGGCGTTGTGAGTCAGCAGCAGTTTGATCTCGGGCAGATGAGGAAGGAGCTGCTGGGGAAGGTTGGGATTGAAGCCGTTCCAGGCCCCCCCGTGCCACCCCGCTGGGGACGGGCACCGATTGCAAATGAGGCTCCGGAGCATCCCAAACCCTCAGAGTTTCCAAAAGGAGCATCCCAAACCCTTCGGATCCCATTTCCAGCCCCGGGGGATGCTCGGGATGGCGCTGGAAGGGACCCCGAGATACCCTGGCCTCCCACCATTCCCACCTGGAGCTGCTCCAGCTCCTTTGGAATCCACACCAGCGCCACAAAACACATCAGGAAAACCCAGCCCGGCCTGCGCAGGGCTCCGGGCATGAATCCCACTCCGAAAATTCCTAAAATCATCCTCAAACCCCCCCCCGCAGCGCTGCCCCGAGCCTCACCCGGAGCGAATCGCGGCGGGGGCAGCGGAAAATCAAACATAAAAAAGCCCCGAGGAGCGGCGGGGAGCGAGGGGAGGCTCCTTTCACGTGGCTAATGGCTCGTGGCTGACAGGGAGCCGCTGTTCTGTGCCTCTGCAGAGCTTTTAGAGCCCCGGGAAGGACAGGCAATTACGGGAAGGTTCGCGCACTCCGCGGGGCCGTGCAAATCGCTCGCGGATGCTCTGCCGAGCGGGGGGAAAAAAGGGATTTCGGAGAGGGGGAGAAGCGGAGGGGTCAAATCCGGAAAAATCCTGGAGAGCTCCAAAGGAGAAGCTGGAGGAGAGGGGGAAATGTGCCAGGGGATTTTGGGGGGTTGGTGGCACTGGGGGCACCTCCGGGCATCGGCCCAGGGAGGGGACAGGGAGGGGACAGCACCTGCTGGCGCTGCCAAGGCTATTTTTGGCTCCCTTTAATATCCTTGAAAGCCTCGGTAATGCTGCCAAAAGCCTCAGCCCTCGGAAAACTGAATTAAACTTTACTTAAGAGAGTTAAAAATTCATTATTTGCCTTCAATTCCTGCCTTTGCTGCACCCCCCTCCCCTTGTGTTTTCACTAATTAGCCTCCTAATGACTGCTGCTCTAATGACCCTTCCTGGGCTGGGCAGGGGGAGAAGGAGCCGCGCTGGATTTCTTGGCATTGCCCCGGGCTGGTGAGGGTTTATGGGAGGAATTTGTGGTGTTTTGGGAGTGTTTCGGCCTCAAAACCCTCCCGGGGAGGGATTTTTTCCCTCCTAACTCCGCCTTGGGGCAGTGGGAAGCCGTTCCCTGTGTCCTGGCGTTCCATCCCTTGCCCAAATCCTTTTCTAGGTTTCTCCCATTTCCCTTCAGGTCCTGGAAGGTGGAATTGGTCACCCCAAAGCCTCTTTCCCATCCCAGTACTGCACTCAAGGGGACCCCCAGGATTTGGGGGCTCCCAGTGCGTGGAATGCCCGAATTTTTGTCTGGTTTGGGCCACGGAACTGTCCCAGCCTGGACTGGGAAGTGCTGCCTTTTGGATTTTGGCCAAGAGGAATCTTCTTCCTTGGAGGATTCCCTTTTCGGGGTTTTCCGCCCCACTTTTGGGGGTTTTCATCCACTCCACCTCAGGCGGTGACATCGAGGCTTGGAAGAACATGGAACAGCCACGGAAAAACCTGGGAATATCCCTGACTTCGGGGAAAGGGAAGATTTTGGGGTGAAAAGCTGTTTCTTGGGGGGCACACCTGCCTGGATTTGGGGTGTCCCCGCAGAGAGGGATGCAGGAAAGGGAATCTCTGTCAGGAATTAAAACTCCACTAACCATTCCAGGTATTTTTCCCGACTGGAAGTGGGTCAGAGCCGGGACCTGAGCATCAATTTTAATTTCCGCTGCCGGCTGCAATTCCCGCTCCTCGGAGGTGCCATCCCGATTTATTTCAGGGATTTCCAACCTGCCGGAGCCGCTCCCGGGATCCCCCAGGAGCTGCGCGGATCAGCCGCTTCCTGATACCGGGAGAGCGTCCCAGGAGAGCCGGGATTCCAGAGGCCGGGAAAGCCCCCCTTGCCTGCCTGTCCATCACCGGGATTGGCGTCATTCCCGATTTCCTGCCGAGCCACCGGCTCCCAGCGGGGAAAGTTGGATTGGGGGATTTTTTTCCCCCTCCTCCCACGCACAGGAATTCGCTGCGGTTTTCCGCATGGCTGGGAATTGTGGCTGTTTCCATGTGTTTTCACTGGAATCCTAATTCTGGAAGAAAAAAACGCCTTTCAATACTGCATTAATTTAATTTCCCTTGGCGCAGCTTTCCCCTTCAATCTGCCACCGCTTTCCCTTTTCCAGGACGGAGCTGAGGGTCAAAAATCCCCTGCGAATCGCTGACATTTCTCCTGGAGGGGGAAAGTGGGAGCAAACCAACCTTCGTGGAGCCTGCATGAGGTTTTTTTTGGGATCAAACCGCCCGGCCAATCTGCTGTCATCCCCGTTAATTCCGTGTGCAAGCTGTTTTTTCCAGGGAATTTCTTGCGTCACCGGCATCCCAGCAGGGCTCCATCCACCTCCTGCCGCTCGCCCTTCGCTCGGAAAAGGTGATGGATGCTGTTCCCGCTGCCAACCCCTTCCCACACGGATCCTGTCACTTCCCAGGAGCTGGAAAAAACCTCACAATAATTCCCTGAATCGCCTTCCCCGCGCTGCCAAGGCCCGGGGAAAAGCCGTGGAAAAAGATGGGTTTTATAAAATCGTGAAGGTCAGGGTGAGCTGTCAGGAAATCAATGGGGTGATGATCCCGTAAATAAGCTGGAAAAACAGGGATAGGTCAGAGGGGAACTGGAAGCAGCGTCAGCCTGTGGCGCCGGGGGAAAATAACTCCTTGGATGCACTGCAGAACAAATTCCGGGAAAAAAATCGGATCCAGATGGCCAGGGCTGGATGCTGGGGATGGGAAAGTGTCGTTCTGGAGCCAGAACGTGGGAATTCGGTGTTTATCCCTGATTGTTTCCATGCGCTGGGGATTATTTTTCCCACCAGGAGAAGATGGATGCTCAGCTCTGGTGTTTTCCAGGCGGGATTTGGTGTTTTCCAGGAGGGATTTGGTGTTTTCCAGGCGGGATTTGGTGTTTTCCAGGAGGGATTTGGTGTTTTCCAGGCGGGATTCCTGCAGAGATTGGGATTCCCGCAGGGACTGGGATTCTCGCAGGGATTGGGATTCCCGCAGGGATTGGGATCCTCGCAGGGATTGGGATTCCTGCAGGGAATGGGATTCTCGCAGGGATTGGGATTCCCGCAGGGATTGGGATCCTCGCAGGGATTGGGATTCCTGCAGGGAATGGGATTCTCGCAGGGATTGGGATTCCCGCAGGGATTGGGATCCTCGCAGGGATTGGGATCCTCACAAGGATTGGGATCCTCTCAAGGATTGGGATCCTCTCAAGGATTGGGATCCTTGCAGGGATTGGGATTCCCGCTGGGACTGGCATTCCTCCCACTGCCACACCCGGAGCAGGAGCTGGAGGTCTCCCTGTCACCCGCATGTGTCCCAGGATTCGGGGGATGCTGATTTTGGTGTTCCCACGCAGCTCCGCAATCCCCTGGGTCTGCGTCCTGCACGCTCCGTTCTCCACTCGCCATCTCCCCATGGATCCCGTGGCCATCCCCGCGTTCCCTGTGGGATTTTTCCATGTTTACAGAGTGTGGAATGCTGGCAGGATCTGGGCTCTGGAGCCTGCAGGGACAGTGAGGGGGGGAGAGGAAGGACCAGGGCCAGCAGAGCTCTCCAAAGCCCTTTTTTCCCCTAAAAATCTGGCTCGGATGATCTCGGTTTCTCTGTGATGCTGGATCTCATTATCCTCCCTGCTCATTAAATAATTACCAGTCCTGTTCCACATCCTAGTCCCTCATTAATCCTTGGATGCCTTTGCTGGCAGTTGGAAGTGTGGGATCCCAGAGGGGACATTTATTTCCCAGCCCTGAGGAGCTTCCCACGTGTGAGTGGGGAGAAACTTTGGGAAAAAAACGTGGAAAAAAAAGGAAAAACTTGGTGAGGAGCATCCCAAGTTGTGGCTGCCCCATCCCTGGAAGAGTCCAAGGCCAGGCTGGACGGGCTTGGAGCAATCTGGGATAGTGGAAGGTGAACTTTCCCTGGATTTTCCTGTTATTTCCCTGCCCCCATCTGCTCCGCAGCTCCAAAGGCTTTCGGGATGCTCTGGGATGCCTCAGATCCAGGGAATGACCTTGAAACCACCCTGGGAGAGGAGCAGAGCCGGAATAAATGTTAATTTATGGATATTTACAGCCAACTTCCTCCAGATTCCATAATCCCGGATACCCGGAAGGTTCAGAGCTACCCTTCCCAAAACAGGGGAGGAATTTTAATGGGAAGAAACCACCAGGAGAGCAGGAATCTCCCTCCCCTCCATGGCTGCGAGGAGAAGCTCTTGATTATTCCAGGAGATCTTTATTTAAACCTCTCCCTTTTTTTCTTATTAACAACAGGAATATTCTTTGCCTTCGCAGCATTTTTCCATGAGCCAGGGAAGGGATTTTTTTTCCCCCCCATAAACTGTAATTGATTTATTTTCTAATGGAATATTGTCCGACACGCACGGACTTGTTGGATAAATTATTCATCAGCACATTTTTAAATAATGCAGCCACTTCTGCTCTTCCCACTCAGATTTCCTGCTCCCAAAAACCAGCGCTGGGAAGGAATCTTCACCTCTGGAGCCTCCATTGCTCCTCGCTCCCAGTTAAACGGCTGGGAATTAACAGCTGGAAGGGTGAAAATTAATTAAATTCATTATCCGGAGCCTGGATTTGCTCCTTGCTCCAGTGGATGGGAGTGGAGCAGTTCCCTTTTTTCCAGGTGGATGCCGGATCCAGGCGTGGAAGTGGAGGAAAATCCAGGCAGGAAAATCCAGGATGGGATCTGACCTGAGGATGAGGCCCTGGTGATCCACGGGAGAGGGAAAATCCCGTGTAGGAATTCCCGAGTCCTTCGCAGCTGTTATTATTCCCAATTCCCATGGTTATCCCATGAGGAGCAGTGGGAAAAGAGGATTTCCAGGAAATCCTTCCCTCGGATGTCCTGGGAAGGCTTCGCTCCCAGTTCCCCAGAAATCCCAAATCCAGGGATGAATTCCCCCCACAGCTGCCTGGAGGGACAGGTTCCTGTCTCATTCCCACCTTTCCAGACCTGGATATTGCCGTGATCCGTGTCTGCCTCAGTTTCCCCGTTCCATAATCAGTGATCCCTGGCTCCAGGTGCCACCATTCCCACATGGCAGTGAGCTCCAGGCTGCTCCAAAGGCTCTCCCACATCCCAGGAGGATCCCTGGGGGAAAGGCAGTGCCTCAGCCCCAGGGAATTCACTCCGAGCCCCCCAAATCAAAGGATTCAATCCCAAAATTCCCTGTGGGGACGCTCCGAGCTCCAGCACATCCCATGAGCGGCGCTCTCCTGCTCGTTCCGCTCTCCTTCCCTTCCCAAATCCAATTAAATCCCCTTTATTGGTTCCCTCTTGGACACAACTCCTTGCACAATTAGGGAATAATTTCCGAGCACGAACTTTAATTGCCTCGCTCCAGCCTCCCTCCCTCCCTCCCTCTCTGAAGCTTTCGGCTTTCATTCCACTCCCGCTTCGTTTTCAGCGGGGTCAGGAGGGAGGAGAGGCTCAACCAAATCCCTAAAAACAAGGAAAAAAAGGAACTGGGAGATGTGGGATGGGGCTGGAGCCTGGGGAAGGAAAGGCTCCGGCAGGATGTGGGAATGGGGTTGTGAGCCCGGAGCTCCTCTCCTCATCCTGCGGCACAAATCCCTCCCTTTCCCCTCAGCTCTCAAGGGCTTGGCTTGGCTTTTCTTCCTTGATTTTAATCAAATCGCAGCTTTTGGCTCCTTTCGGATCCCGGGATGAGCCCTGGGTAGCTCAGGGATGTCAGCGAGGCCCTGCCCCTCCATCCCTACCCTTCGGCACATCCAGGCGCATTCCCAGCAGGAATTTCCCTCATTGCTGCCCCACCGCCGGGGTTCCAGCTCGGACACGGAGGGTCGATGCCGCCCGTTCCCTCTGACGGATTCCCGAAGCTCCGGGGACTCCGCGGAGTGAAGGGAACATAAATCACCGTAATTAAAGCGCTCCCGAGCCCCTTCCGCAGCGCTCGGGGTGAGGGACGAGCCCGCGGCGTTCCTAGGCCGGCTCCCGGGGGCTCCCGGGCGCAGAATTTGGGATCATCGATTCCCTGGGCCTGTTTTTTATGGATGGCAAAGCCCTGGGAGCGGCGGGTGGCTTTAATTAGCGCCTCTTTCCCGGAGGTGTTTGGGAATGAGGGAATCCTGGAATGGGATGGGATCCTACAGGGATCCCTTCCCCTATCCCGGGTTACTCCCAGGATTTCCCGGGAGGGAACGCATTCCTTGGGCCGTGATGAATTCCTGATTTGCCGCTTTACCGCGGGAAGGCGGAGGGGTAGAAAAATGGATTGTCGGGAGCTTTTCCCGGTGCTTGCGGAGCCGCTCGGCTTTTCTGTGGAGCTGTGGTGGCGAATCAAGCCCGGCCCGGGGTTCCAATTGTCCCTGATTAAATAATTTCCGGTTCCAGCCACTCCAGAGGGAGGCCGAGGGCGTCCGGCGGCTGCTCCAGATATCATGGGAGAAACGCTCCACATAAAGAGGGATCAGGGCTTTCCCAAAGAGATTTTTGTGAGGGAAATGGGCCCTGAGGGACAGGCTCCGTCTGCCTGACATCCATCCCGATCTGTGACCTTTCCCTTGGAATGTAAAAGGAAAATCAGCCCCTCCGGAGCTGTCTTTCGGGATTTGGGGATTTGATTTTGGGATTGGAAGCACCACTCGGAGCTCTGATCTCCTCCCACTGCCACCCTGGGTTATCCTGGTGGGAACTTCCATGAAAACTCCATGGAAACTCCATTTTCCTGCTGACTCCTGGATCTAAGGGCGCTGGGATGGCCCTGGAGCCGCTCATCCCTGTTTAATATCCGGCGATTCCCTGCTCCCGCCTGCTCTTTAAGGTCAATCACGGCACTTTCCCCATTAACTGCCCAATATAATTTTATTTTCCCATCCTATCGGACACGGTTTGTGCATAAACCCCGGGAATGACGACCCAGTCAGGAGCCGGGAATTTAATTTTAAGAGGACATGGCTGGGAGCCAAAACCTTGGGATTTTATTCCTGGTCTCTTCCAGAGTTTTAACCTGGACGGAGGGGCCCTGCTGAGACAACAGGTCTGCCCAAACTCTGGATTCCTCCAGCTATTTTTTTTGGGATAAAAAGGGTGGGTTTGGCCTCATTCCTGCACCGAAGGATTCGATGCAGTGGGAATGGCTGGAATGGCTCAGTTTGGGACAGGAATTGCTGCTCTTTGCCATTTCCAGGCCAAGCTCTGCCCACAAATCCTGGCCTCTCCCTCGGATAAAGCCGAGCCCGATCCATGGATGGAAATTCCCTGCGATAAACCCCAAAGTGCTCCTGGTTCTGGGCTTAAAAAGGAAAAACTTCCCGGCAGAGGCAGGAGGGAGCCCTGGTGGATGTGCCAGACCCTGGCGCTTCCCCTCCTGCTCCAGCTGATCCCAGTGCCCATCCATCATCCCAGGAAAAGCCCCGGACCCTCTTCCATCCCATAAACACAGCAAAGGAGCCTTTTCCTTATTAGGAAAAGAAGAAAAACGCTTTTCCAGCCAGCCCAGGGGGAGATCCCGAGCTTTCCCAGGACCAGGGATGGTTTTCCATCCTGAACAGGGTCCTTTTCCCTATAAATGCAAAGCAAACAAGCGATTCCCGGGAACAAGTGGAGGGAGCAGCTCCCAGCCGTGACCCGCGGCGCTCCGGGCTCGGGGAACGTGTTCGCAATAATCAGCCGGTGTTTATTTAATGGACAATAATTCCGCGCTAAGCTCCGGCAGAACGCGGAGTTAATTAAAAATGGCTTTGGAATGGCTCCTCCGGGAAGGAGAATTTGTATTATCCCAGGGTTTTTATTATTATTATTCCTTCCCTTCGCTCTCTCTGGCCCTGCTGCTGTTTTTATCTTTTCCCTTGAATCCTGGTGCTGTTTCCAGCTGGGTGCCCATGGCAGGTGGGCACTGGATGGGTTTGGATTCCACCTCCTGGAATTCGGATGAATCAGAAAATCAGAAAATTTGGAAACGGAGCGAATCCAAGGCAATGGATTGGGATAAAATGAGGGGCAGAGAAAAGGAGCAAAAGTGGCCCAAATTCTAGGGACTGAATTTCCGAAATGAGAAAACAAAGTCAGAAGTGGGAACAAGCACTTCCCACGTTTCCCTGTGGGAAACGAGGCTGGACTGGTGGAATTTAGCCTCTCTTTTTCCTGGGATTTGGGGCTGGGACGGAGGGGTTGGGTGGAGTCACTGATGTTCTCCCGGGAGGGAATTCCAGCCCCTTCCCTGCATCCCTGCCGGGATTCGGGAATGCTGATGGAAGCACAGCCAGAGACTCTGGAATATCACATCCTGAGAGGCAGAAATGGGGTGAGATTTTGGTAAAACGGAGCCTCGTGGGGCTCATCCAGTTCGGCAGAGAGAAGATCCCATCGCTGTCCCAAACGCTCGCTTCCCCCCGTGGGTCATTCCTGCCTTTTCCTGGGTGATCCCACCAGGATCAGCATTCTCTGCTGCCCTTTCCCGGTGACAATCCCTGTTCCAGACTCCCGGGCTGTGATTTATCCCAAAAATCACCACCTGGATCCCATAAATCACCACCTGGATCCCCACGGAGCATTCGGCCGTTATCTCTGCCGGAATATTCCCACATCCTCATTTCCGCGGACCCTCCAGGTGGGAACATCCCCCTCTGGAATATCAGCCATGAACTCGGAGCCGAGGAATAATTCAATAATTCACCTCCAACCTGCCGGAGCTCCCCGGACCCCGCGGGAAGGAGGCCCCGCTCAGCTCGGGCTCATCCCCGCGGCAGCAGCTCGCGTTTCCTCGGAGCAGCTCTTCATCCGCGGGATCTGATTCCTCCTGATGTCCCTAATGGCTCCTGCTCCGCCGCCGAGTGCTTTTTCCCTCTCTCGCTTTATTCCCGTCTCCTCTTGTTTGGATCAGGTGTTGGCGGCGTTATCCCGCTGGTTTTTTATCGTCCTCGGGGATTTTCACAGGAGAACTCCGGGTTAAAACCAGGGGAACCATCCCAAAAATGCCGAGCAGCCCCAAAAAGAAATTCGGGAGAACATTTGACCCCAAAATCCTGGTAAATCCAGGTTTATCCTAATAAAAATCAGCCCCTCCCTTGCTGCTTCCTGCCCTCCAAACCATCTGAGAGAAAAAAAAATCCCATTTTTTCTCCTTTTCTCTCCACTCCAGGGAGAAGAAAAGGAACAAAAAACCCGTTCAGGCTTTTTTTATCCAAACACTTTCCAAGTTAATTTCCAAAAGCTGGGAACACTCGATAGTTTTAATTAAGCCGCTGCCTTGGGAAATGTAATTTGTGCAGCCAAAGCCTCTCACTTTCCTTGGACAGGGATCTCACTCTGGGAAAAACTGATGGTTCCGCCAGCAGTGACTCCAGGGATTTTATTTTATTCCATTTTATTCCATTTTATTCCATATTTTGTTCCATTTTATTTTATATTTTATTTTATTTCACCACGGAAATCCCATGTTTCCCATTTATTTTGGCCCAGACAGGTTGTGCTGCTGGAAAGGAGAATCCAGATTTTTCCAGGGATCATATGGAGTCCAGTGGGAACAGCTCGTTCCCCCAAACTTCCGATCAATTAATCCCAAATTTGATTTTCTCCCTCAGCAACCATCCAGGTTTAATTCCTGATGGGAACATGGAAAACACTCCGGGATCGTTGGAAATACCACACTGGGGTTGGGTTTGGTTTTTTGTTTTCCCGGAAGGATTTGCTGATTCACTTGGATTAATTAAAGTGATCCAGGAGGAGGGAAAATCCAGGATTTGCTGCAACCACAGGCCAGAAATTCCTGGAAGGGTGGAAAATTTGGAAAAGTGCCCTCAACATCCCTCGGATCCAGGGATTTCTGTCTCTGGGAGGTGTTCTGGGAATGCTGGGCATGATCCAGGGGTTTGGGATGGATCCTGGGATTGCTGGGCATGATCCGTGCATTAATTAAAGATATGCAAATGAGGGATTATTATTATTGGGGAGTTGCTGATAACCCCGAGCACAGCAGAGCTCCCAGGCCTCTATTCCCACAAAAACCTCATCTCTCCAAGGTTGTTTTGGATTGTTCAGCATGCATTTTCCTTCTCCTTTTCCCGTTTTTTCCCCTGGAAGTGTCGCTCCCATCCCATCTCTCCCCTCCGAGCCCATCTGAGCTCCCGCAGCTCCTCCAGGACCCGGAGGGGAAGAGTCGGATCAGGGAGGAGCAGGAGCACGGCAAGGAGCGGAGCGGGAGACGAATGGAGGTGTCCATATGGAGGAAGACAAATAAAGGTAGATAAGGAAAGCGCCGCGCATGTCTGGAATGAAATTCAGGAATTTCTCGCGTGTCTCCATCAGGACCTCCACGATCCGGTGTTTCCTGCCTCGGAGTCCGGAAATAATTCCCTTTATTGGAGGGACAAACTGGGATTCCAGGGATAAACCAGACCCCGATGGAGAGGACAAAAATCGTCCCAGATCACCCCTGGGGTGTTTCCAGTGGGGAAAAAAATCGCCTTTTCCACAAAAAATTCCAGCTCTGCTCCTCGCCAGGCCTCGTCCTGCTGCACTTCCCGGCTTTTCCCGAGGCTGCCAAGGAAAGGGTCATTGCTGGGAGTATTTTTAGGCCTGGCACCTGCCCATGGAGAGGAAGGTGGGATTTGCCAGCTCACTCCAGGCAGGATCCGGGAGCAGATGGAGCTCCCGGCTGCTGACAGGGATGTGAGGAGAAGTTTTAATTTAAATTTTTGGGGAGGGTTGGGTGCTTTTCCAGCCGGATCTCTCCTTCCTCAAAGTGGAAGCAGCCACACTTGAGTTGTTTTCCTTTCATTTTCCCAGCCAGGAGCCTTGGGACAGAGCCACAGGAAAGGGAATTGGGATCCAGGAGAATTCCTCTCTCGGGGTACCCATTCCAAGTGCATTTCCTTGGGGCTTTTCCCATCCAAGGAAGGCACTGGAAAACGCAGGAAAATGGGGTTTAAAGTCTGCTGCTGGGATTGGTTGGAGCTTCAGGGTCCCTCTTTCCATGGAGTGATTTTTGGGGAAAAAACAGGAGCTTCAGGAGTCCCTAAAATCAGATTTTGATCCCAAATCGAGTTCAAAGAAAGCCTCAAAATGGGAGCCTGGAGCAGAGCTGAGCATCCCTGCAAATTATCCGCGGCCAGGGAGAGCGGGAGACCCCCTCAGGAACGATCCCTCTTCCAGGAACATCTCCCACTCCATAAATATTTCCCCCAAAAAGCAGGACAAAGCCTAATGTATAAAAGATTGGCTGGAGGATGGATTATGGCATTGCATAGCAATCCTGTCTGGGGGAATTTATGGCATCGATAAATTCCCTGCAAAAGGAGCCTCTGCCTCCGGATGGAGGAGTTCAATCCATCTTGGACCCGTGGCAAATTCCCAATGTTATGGTTTGTGCGTTTAAAGGGGAATTGGGATCGAGTCTTGGGGGGATTTATGATAAAAACCCAAACCAAGCCCTACAAAACCTCATTTCAAAGCCTGGTGGTGCCGTTTGCTCCGGAGTGAATCCATTGGGATCCTTCCCCTTCCCACAGCGCTCAGGGGGCAGTGACAGTGACAATTCCCACTTTTTTTAGCAGAATTCCCCTGGGAACTGCCCTGGAACCTGTGTGGATTTCGGGTGGGATCATTGGGAACTCCTGCAGTGAGCTCCTGAGGGTTTAAGGGAGCAGCTGGAGCGCCAGGGAGCTTAAAACTATGGGAAAAAAAGGGGATTTATTCCCAAACGCGACGTACTCCGCAGCAATTCCAGCCCGGAGCCTGCGCTGAACTTCCTGTTCTTTATGGGGTGGCATTTGCATGGAAATGGGATCGGAGAGCACTTTTAGGGGAGGCATTCCCAGCTGTTCCTGCTGCTGGATGATCCAGAGGGATCATCTGGAATGAGGGATGGGGGAAGGGGGACGACCTTCCCATCCCCTCCCAGCACTTCCCAAACCCCTGGAAAACCACAAATCCTTGGAAAACCCCAAATCCCTGGAAAACCCCAAATCCCTGGAAAACCCCAAATCCCTGGAAAACCCCAAGCCCCCGGAAAACCCCAAACCCTGAGCCCATCCTTTCCCACGTGTTCCAGAACCAAACTTCCATTTAATTCCATGTTTTCCCCTCATTCTTTTCCGCGTTTTCTGCTCTGAAATAACCCTGGCAAAGTGCTCCCTGCCTGTAAATGATTCCTCTCCTTCCCTCGTCATTCCCAGCCCCATTTTCCCCCTTTTTCCCTTCATTCCTGCCTTTCCAGCCTCCTCCCCTGCTGTATTCCCACGGATTTGGCCTCGGCCCCATTGTTCTGAGCCGTTTTGAAATCAGCTCCTCTCGTTATTTACACTTGGTGTAAATAGCCCATTGTGTTTTTCCATGTCCTCTTCCGATCGATTTTGGGGGAGGCAGGAAAGGAGCTCAATTATTCCCCACAAACCCGCGGATTTGATCCACGCTGGGTTTGGGGTTTTTTATTTTGATTTTTTTGTCTGTGTGTGTGTGCGTTTTACATTTTTAGAAAATCAATTCCTGGTGGCTGGGTTTGTTCAGACTCCGGGGCCGGAAGGAGCTGACACAGAGCAGACATTTATTCCCCATCCAAACCCTTATCCCGGATTTTTCTCCGGCCCGAACATTCCCAAATTCTCCTGGCTGAGTTTTGGATGCCTGAGGGGTCTCGGGAAGTGCTGCTGTTTTTTAAGGAAAAAAGGGACTAAAAACTGAAGGCTTTCAGAACTCGAAAGTAAAAATGAAACAAAAAATAAGAATAAAAATTAAATTAAAATTGAAATGAAAAATTGGAATTTGAATTGGAATCGGAATTGAAATTAAAATTGGGATTGAAATTGAAATTGAAATTGAAATTGAAATTAAAATTGGAATTGGAATTGGAATTGGAATTGGAATTGGAATTGGAATTGGAATCGAAATCAGAATGGAAGTTGGAATAGAAATAGAAATAGAAATAGAAATAGAAATAGAAATAGAAATAGAAATAGAAATAGAAATAGAAATAGAAATAGAAATAGAAATAGAAATAGAAATAGAAATAGAAATAGAAATAGAAATAGAAATAGAAATAGAAATAGAAATAGAAATAGAAATAGAAATAGAAATAGAAATAGAAATAGAAATAGAAATAGAAATAGAAATAGAAATAGAAATAGAAATAGAAATAGAAATAGAAATAGAAATAGAAATAGAAATAGAAATAGAAATAGAAATAGAAATAGAAATAGAAATAGAAATAGAAATAGAAATAGAAATAGAAATAGAAATAGAAATAGAAATAGAAATAGAAATAGAAATAGAAATAGAAATAGAAATAGAAATAGAAATAGAAATAGAAATAGAAATAGAAATAGAAATAGAAATAGAAATAGAAATAGAAATAGAAATAGAAATAGAAATAGAAATAGAAATAGAAATAGAAATAGAAATAGAAATAGAAATAGAAATAGAAATAGAAATAGAAATAGAAATAGAAATAGAAATAGAAATAGAAATAGAAATAGAAATAGAAATAGAAATAGAAATAGAAATAGAAATAGAAATAGAAATAGAAATAGAATTGAAATAAAAATTGAAATTTGAATTAAATTTGAAATGAAATTTGAAGTCGAATGCATTTATTGGCTGCAGCAGGAATTGCATCCACACGCCCTTGGGCTGATCCTGTCTTGGAGTCTCTGGCATTGCCAGGACATCCCTGGGATCTGCAAAGGAGGAAAAAAAAGGATAAGAAAGAGCCAGGAGGGGCTGGGAGAAGAGGCTGTGGGTGCCGAATTGTGGTTTTATCCTGAATTTTCCCAATCTATGCCACTCTGTCACTCCCTCCCTCCCACAGGTGATGTCCCCACCCCTGCCCAGTCCTGAAGTGACCCCAAACTCCTTCCCTCTGCAGCCACGCTGGGAGAAAGAAAAAAAAAAAGTGGGAATGAAACCAAATAATCCCAAAAAAGCAGAGATCACAACCCCCCCGAGTTCGGGATGCTCTCCCTGCGCTCCCACCCCACAGATTTTGGGGCGTTGGAGGGTCCGGGTGGGGACATCGCAGGGACATCAGCGGGGACGAAGGACAGCTGGCGCTAAATAAAGTTCCCATTACCCCTGGGCAGCAGCAGGAGGAGGGAGCAGCGCCCGGGCAGAGGGAAGGAGATCGACCGCGCTGTAAATTTTCGGAATTGCCCCCAAAAAGCTTTCCCAGGGAGTAAATCCAAGGGAGCGGCCGGGCTGGCTGCAGATAATGGATTCCTCATTAATTAATAATGCGCCGTGATGGAGGCTTTTATCGATCTTTGGGTATGAACCTGACCCGCCATGAATAAAACATGAATGAAAATGGGATCAGATCGTGGAATGGGCTGAGGTTCGGCCGGTGGTCCCGAAATGACCGGGAACTCATCCCCGGCCCTGCCCGACCCCTCTCCTCGCTCCCTCTGGGGCAGATCCCGGCGGTTTCCTTCCCTTTGCCCCAGGAATTGCATCCTCAGCATGGAAAAATATCAGGAATTGCCGTGCTGGGGCTACAGGAGACATCCGCGGGAATTGGTGTCCCTGGGAATGCCCCGGGCTGTGCCCTGGCTTGTGGTAAATCCCATTAAAGTGGTCAAATCTGTTGGAATTCTCTGGGATTTTTAATAGGAAGTTCATCATCCAAGGATTTCTGCACCTGCTGGAGATCCTGGGAGCAGGGAGGGAAATATTGCAGAAATATTCCGGGATATCTGGGCCAGATCGGGATCAGGAAGGACATGGAGAGTGCTGAGGGCACAAAGATTCTAACACAGCCCCAGAGATGGAAAATAAATTTGTGGAGACCTCAAAAAAAGGGGATTTAGCCCAGTTCATCCCTCTCCCACCCGGCTGGAATTCCATTTCCCACAACACCCATTCCCGAAGTTCTCCTCCCGCAATTTCGGGCTCGATGTCTCACCCTGCCCCCCCGGGGGATACGGAAAAGAAGCAATTAAGAAGCGCGGATGTCGAAATTCCGTCTGTTTTTAGGGTGAAATTGCGCTAAAAGAAGGCATTTAAATAAAACTCTTTGTTTTGCTCCCTCCTCCCCCACTCCGGCTCCTTCCTCCGCTTCCCAATTACTTCTGGAGATTAATTTAGGAGACAAGGTGAGGGAGGGGAGGAAGGAGGTGGGAGCGTTTGTTTGCCAGCAGAATGAAACTCCGGGATAAATATTTGGAGATGCGAAGGGAACGGGAGCGATAAGGGAGCGGCGCTGCCGTGGAAAAGTGCCCGGGATGGAAAGATGATCCCAAAGGAATGCCGGGAATGGGGGAAAAATGGGATAAGGGAAGGGGGAAACAGTGGGATAAGGGAATGGGGGGAAAATGGGATACAGGGAATGGGAAAAAATGTGGTAAGGGAATGGGGAAAAAATGGGATAAGGGAATGGGGAAACTGTGGCATACAGGGAATGGGGAAACTGTGGGAGACTGGGAATGGGGAAAAAATGGGATAAGGGAATGGGGGAAAAATGAGATACAGGGAAAGGAGAAACAGTGGGATACAGGGGATGGGATAGAGGGAAAGGGGAAACAGTGGGATAGAGGGAATGGGGAAACTGTGGGATACAGGGAATGGGGAAAAAATGGGATCAGGGAATGGAGAAATAATGGGATACAGGGAATGGGGAATCAATGGGATACAAGGAATGGGGAAACAGTGGGATAAGGGAAGCGGGAAAAATGGGATACAGGGAATAGGATACAGGGAATGGAGAAATAATGGGATACTGGGAATGGGGAAACAGTGGGATAGAGGGAATGGGGAAACAGTGGGATACACCAAAGGGAGAAACAATGGGATACAGGGAATGGGGAAACAATGGGATACAGGGAACGGGGAAAAAATGGGATACAGGGAATGGGATACAGGGAATGGGGAAAACAATGGGATATAGGGAATAGGATACAGGGAAAGGGGGGAACAATGAGACACTGGGAATGGGGGAAACAATGGGATATAGGGAATGGGGAAACAGTGGGATACAGGGAATGAGGAAAGCAATGGGATAGAGGGAATGGGGCAACAGTGGGATACAGGAAATGGGGGAAACAATGGGACACATCAAAAGGGAAAACAATGGGATACAGGGAATGGGGAAACAGTGGGATAGAGGGAATGGGGCAACAGTGGGATACAGGAAATGGGGGAAACAATGGGACACATCAAAAGGGAAAACAATGGGATACAGGGAATGGGGAAACAATGGGACACTGGGAAAAACTCCAAATTTAGGGAATGCACAAGGAATGACAAACTCCAAACCTGTCCTAACCCCAGGGTGGGAATGATCCCGGTGGCTGCAGCTCCCAATTTTTCAAGGGCTTTTTCCCAGCTCTTTCCCTGCTGTGGCTCCCCAGCAGGATTTGGCGCACGGGAGCTCTGGAATTGTAGTTGGGCTCCCGATATTTCAAATTCCAGCAGGAACAAGGATGCAATTATGGAGCTCAGCGATGCAGCACCACGCTGGAGAAGGGGCCTGGAATAACAACTCGGGGCCTGGGATTGACTACTGGGAGCGTTCATCCCGGATAAAAGCAGGATCGGGGGATCTTTGGAACTTCCTGAGAAGGTGGAGTAGGCGCGAAGTTCGGGCTCTGCTCCCAGGGATGACAGGACAGGAGGGAATGGTCTCGAGCTGTGCCAGGGAGGCTCAGGTTGGAATTCAGGAGGCATTTCCTCATGGAAAGGGTTGGTGGGGGAGGTTTGGAGTCCCCATCCCTGGAGGTGCCCAAGGAATTCCTGGAGGTGGCACAAGGTGGGGATCGGGCATAGCTGGGACTCGGTGACCTTGGAGGGCTTTTTTCCAAGCTCAGGGATCCAGGGATTCTCCAGGGATTCTCCAGGGATTCTCCCAGGGATTGTCCTGGGGATTCTCCAGGGATTCTCCCGGGATTCTCCAGGAGTTCTTCCAGGGATTCTCCCAGGGATTCTCCAGGGATTCTCCAGGGATTCTCCAGGGACTCTCCCAGCCCCACAGCCCTGGCAGCTGGGAGCAGGGAGCCCTCCCTTCCTCAGCACTTGCTGGGAGTTAATGGAATGTCGGGGAGCATTAGGAGCTACAAGAGCAGCTCCAGAGCTGGGCGGGAACAGCCGGGAACGACAGGGAATGACAGGGAATGACAGGGAATGACAGGGAATGACAGGGAACAACACTGATTTGTTTGGTGAGGCTTTGACGGGGTTTTTTGGGAATGTGAGGCAGTTCTGCCTCATCAGCCTGGCCTGAAATTCCAAATTATTTTCTTTACCGCCCTGTGCATCAGCATCGTCCCCGATTGCAGGGATTGCTCCCCTCGCGGCATTCCCGGGATGGATCAGACCTGACCGCTCGGCTCTGCCGAGGCAGCGCTGGCATCGATTGGGATTTGGAGTCTTTATTCCCAGACAAGAACATCGTCAGGAGCAATGGAGCTGAAAATGCTGTGGCTCGGCTCAGGCCGGCGGGAAACGCATTTTCAGGAATATAACCCCGATATTTTAAGGAATATCACCATGATATTTTCAGGGATAAACCCCCGCTATTTTCAGGGATATAACCCCAGTATTTTCGGGGATATCACCCCGATATTTTCAGGGATATAACCCTGGTATTTTCAGGGATAAACCCCCGGTATTTTCAGGGATATAACCCCAGTATTTTCGGGGATATCACCCCGATATTTTCAGGGATATAACCCTGGTATTTTCGGGGATATTTCAGCATTTTCCCTCCCCATGTCACAAGTCCCATCACAATTCCTGTCACAATTCCTTATCCCAATTCCTATCACCATTCCTGCCACAATTCTTGCCACAATTCCTGTCCCAATTCCTTTCACAATTCCTGTCCCAATTCCCTGTCCCAATTCCCAGAGGAGTTAAAGTCCCTTTTTTTTTTTTTTTTTGACACTCCCAAATCTGATTTTCCTCTCCTGCTGCCTGGCCCACCACGGCCGAGCAGCGAAGCAGAGCCAAGGGTGGGGAATTCTTGGATTTCTCCCAAGGAAGGGGCTCCGAGGCATTACCATCCCTAAAAATGAAATATTGATGGATGGAAAGCTGTTAACAGGAATGGGGAATTGGCAGCTCCAACACCTGCGGTCCTGCCCGCTCTGCTCTGGGAAAAAAATTCCAAATGCAGAAGGAAAGGAGAGGGAGGAGCAGATCCAGCAGGAGGGGAGGGACCTGGGCTGAGAAGGGCCTGGCTCTGCTTTATCCAATCCAAAAAACTTTGAATTTTAAATACCACAATTAACAGCCAAATTTGGGGTCTCTCCCACATTTTCCTTTCCCAGAAAACACCTCTGGGGGTGTTTGAGTGCCTCCCTCAATCCCTGTCCGCACCTGGAATCCATGACCCCGCACAGTCCCAAATCCATCCAGCCCCAGTTGTTTGTAGGGTTTTATGGAAGCTTTGGGACTTTGGGCACGTCTGGCCCTTTTTTAAACTCCGGAAAATTCAATTCCACACATCCAGGGCTGTTTTCCCTCCCTCCCATTCCGTGATTTGCATTCTGCTTAGGATTCACATCCCGGCGAACGGAGCAGCTCCTCATGAATTCCTGAGCATCGATTCCTGGGGGGAACGGCAGGAGTGTGAGCCTGGAAAGCTTTTCCCTTTTCTCCCATTTTTTCCTGCTTTCCCTTCCCTTCCCAAACCCTTGCACACTCCCAGGGATCCAGGGACAGCCACAGCTCCTCTGGGAATTCCATCCCAGCCCCTCAGAGCTCCTGAGGGGACACAGGGGACACCTGGGATGGGACACGAGGTGGGAATCCTGGGGAAGGGCAGGATGGGATCCCTCGGACAGGCAGGGATGGCAGGAGGGACATCTCAGGGATAATTTTCCTGCCCGGAGACAATTTTCCTGCCCAGGGACAATTCTCCTGCCCAGGGACAATTCCCCTGCTCAGGGACAATTTTCCTTCCCAGGAACAATTTTCCTGCCCAGTTGTGGGAGCCTCACTGGGAACACACTGGGAATGTGCTCTGGAGCCATCCCGGCCCCACCTCAAGTGGGATTTTCCCCATTCGGCACCCCAGGAACACCGGGCAGGTCCTTGGGATGGGCAGGATTGCATTCCCAGCGGGAATTGCGAACAGCGAGGCAGCATCTGCCTGGAAAAACCCCATCCCGCAGCTCTGGGAAAAATAAATCCAAAAAACCCCTAAAACACGGCTTATCCAAGGGTTTATTCCGGGGTTTCTTGTGGGATTTCTCATCTCTCACCCCTCCCCGGCTGCTCTCACCTCTGGCATTCCCAGGGAGAGCTCAGCTTCCTGAAAAACCCCGCACGAATCCTCCTGTCCCTGCCCTGGCATTTCATTCCTTATCAGGGGGAGATCCACAGAGAGAAGGAATTTATTGTGGAAATGATTTGATAACGCACAGCCAGGCGGCTCCGTGACCTTAAAATGCGCCTGTGAGCAGGGAAGGGAAAAAAAAAAAAGGAGAAAAAAGGACTCGGGAAGACTTTGCTGGGAGCGTGGCTGGGAAATGGAATTGTTTTTTCACTATTTCCAGGCTGCTTTAACTCTGCCCTCGGGGTCAATCTGCTCCGGAACAACCTTTTCCTCCAAGAAAATGTTACAGCCAGGGCTGGTCCCAGCAGGAATTTGGGATCAGGTGTCTCCATGAAGGAAATTCATTGCCAGGGAGCTGGAAAAATGAGGAATATCCCGGGTGGGATGCAAGGAGAGCCCCCGGGATGGCCCCGGGACTGGCACAGCCATGGAGGAACAGGAGGAGCAGGCCGGGCATTTGTTTTTCCCCATTTTTCCTGATTTTTCACCATTTTTCCCTCTTTTTCCCCATTTTTTCCCAGTTCATGAGCCGCCCCCTCCTGCTGAATCTCCCACCTCAGCGCTGGTGGTCAAAAAGGGAAAGGAAAGGTTTCCATGGCAACGCATCCCTTCCGAATGAGGCCCCGGGCCCGACAGCCCTGCGGGAATGTCCCCAGCCGGGAATGTCCCCAACGGGAATGTGCCCAGCCGGGAATGTCCCCATCGGGAATGTCCCCAACTGGGAGTGTCCCCAACCGGGAATGTCCCCAACCGGGAATGTCCCCAGCTGGGAGTGTCCCCAACCGGGAATGTCCCCAATCGGGAGTCTCCCCAAGCGGAAGTGTCCCCAGCCGGGATCTGTCCCCAACCAGGAGTGTCCCCAACCGGGAGTGTCCCCAACTGGGAGTGTCCCCATCCCAGGAACTGTCCCCATCCCTGGAACTGTCCCCAGCCGGGAATGTCCCCATCCCGGGATGTGTTCCCAACCGGGAATGTCCCCATACCGGGATCCGTCCTGATCCCGGGAACTGTCCCCATCCCGGAATCCATTCCCATGCTGGGAACTGTCCCCAAGACAGGATGTGTCCCCATACAGGGATCCGTCCCCATCTCCGGATCCATCCCCATCCCGGGAACAGTCCCCATCCCAGGATGTGTCCCCAACTGGGATCTGTCCCCATCTCCGGATCCATCCCCATCCCGGGATTCCCATTCCCAGCCCCCGGGATGCAGATCCAAGTTTTATCCTCTTTGGAGCCCTTCCTGCTCCTCCTGCCTCGGGCAC
>VZRL01001197.1:189417-217661 GCA_013397895.1 Origma solitaria
TTTTTTTTTCTTTTTTTTTTTTCTTTTTTTTTTTGAGGTTGAGACCTCCCGGCGCTCATTTTCCCCGGAGAACACCTTCGGAATCGCCGCTTTTCCAACCTCCTGGTGGGGTTGGGAGGAGAGAGCCAGGGTTGCTCAGGGGGCCGGGATTTATTTGGGATGCTCGGGAAGGTGGAAAGGATCCCCTGGGGCTGTCCCTGTCCCCTGGGGGCACAGCCTGACCCCTTGGCTGTCCCCTCCTGTCAGGGACTCGTGCGGAGCCACAATGTCCTCCCGATCCTCCTTTTCCCAGCATCTCATCCACCCCAGAACTCCACCTGGACACGCTCCAGGCAGAGAGTGATGGAGCTTCCAGGCCCCAGGAATCTGGAAAAAAAAAAAAAAAATTTAAAAATTTAAAAGTTGGGAAAAAAAAGAACAATCCCGAAAGCAGGGAATGGTTCCAGTCTCACGGAGGGTTTGGAGTCTCTCCCTCGCCGCTTCCCCCGGGAATTGCTGCTTTTCCCTGCAATTAGCAGCGAGGTGTGAGCGCTGCGCCGAGCCAAGAGTCTCCCTCGGATCCCACTCGGGCTCTTCCCCCCGGCTCTGCCTCCTGTTTTCTTCTCACCGCACCGCATTAAATCCGGACCCGCTGCCAACAAACCCCGCGGAGCAGCCAAAGCTCCCCGGGCGGCTCGGGATGCTCCCCCGGGAGAGGAGCGGCTCTGCTGCACTCCGCGAGCCCGGGGGGCTTGTCCAGCCCTGATCATTCCATGGTTTTCCAGGAGCTTTTCCAGCCCCGATGGTTCCATGGTTTTCCGGGGGGCTTTTCCAGCTTTGATGATCCCATGGTTTTCCAGGGACTTTTCCACCCTCGGTGATCCCATGGTTTTCTGGGGGGCTTTTCCAGCCCCAATCATCCCATGGTTTTCCGGGGGGCTTTTCCAGCCCCCATCTTTCCATGGTTTTCCGGGGAGCTTTTCCAACCCCGAGCATTCCATGGTTTCCGAGGAGCTTTTCCACCCTCGGTGATCCCATGGTTTCCGGGGGGCTTTTCCAGCTCTGATGATTCCATGGATTTCCGGGGGGCTTTTCCAGCTTTGATGATCCCATGGTTTTCCAGGGACTTTTCCACCCTCGGTGATCCCGTGGTTTTCCGGGAGGCTTTTCCAGCCCCGAGCATTCCATGGTTTTGGGGAAGAACAGCCGCACCGAGCCTGGGCAGGAGCAGCTTTGACCATCTTTGGTTCCTTTTCCCATTCACCAGCTTTTCCTCTCCTTTTGTCACAACCGAACTCCATTTTGGAATTTTTAAGCAAAAATAGTTTTAGAAAGAATAAATTTCATCATTAATAAATTTTATCATTAATAAATTCTATCATTAATAAATTTTATCATCAATAAATTATATCATTAATAAATTTTATAAAATTCATTGACTTTTAAAATTTTTTGAAACATTTTTTACTTTTAACTTCACCAGCAGGAGGAACGGAGAAGTTTTATCCTCTCCAACTCTCAAATGCCTTTCCTTGGCCAAGCTGGGAATGCCAAGGCCGAGGGAGATTTTGGGGAGCCCTTCTGACCTTTCCTTGGCGTTTTTGGTTGCCGAACTCCTCCGCTCTGGAGAGCAGGAGCGGAGACGCCGTGAATAAAACATGAAGCAGAAAGCAAATCCTTTCTGGCACCTGGATCCTTCCCTTCCCAGGGCAATCCCGAGGCTTTAATTGCTTGATTTACTGCCGGAGTCCCTCTGCCAGCAGCGATAAATAAAGTTAATTAATATCAGGGAACCCCCTGCCAGAGGCTGGGAATTACCAGGGAACAGAGGGATGGGATTTGGTTCGGCTGCTGAAGAAGGAAGAGCCCAATTTCCTCTCCTCCCTTTCGTTATCCATCATCCTTTATTTGTTTGCCTCCTGGAAAGAGCTCGGCTCCAATTCCTGTTTGTTTTCCTTCTTTTTTTCCCTCCCTCCTTCCCCAAGGAACCCGGAGCGTTAATCAGGGAAGAGTTTCTGTGATTAAATCCATGGAAATGACGGGATTTCTCCTGGAGGAAGCAAATCTGCTGCCAAACATGGAGCGGGAACGCCCTGGTGTGCCAAAAGACAGGAGGAAAACAGGGAATTATTGATTTCAACAGGACAGAGTCCCTCATCCGACAGATTGGAGCTTTTCCTTAAATGCTTTTGTTGGGCCTGGGGCTAAGGATATTTGGGATAATCTCCTCTCTTGGAAAGAGGCAGAAGGAAACACCTCCTGCTGTCACCTGGAAGGGAAAAAACCTGGATTTGTTGTAATAATTCCAGTTTCATCCCTTTCCTGGTTCTCTTCTCCCTCCAACCAGCTCACAAATCCCTGGGAATTCAGAATAAAACCCACCGAGCTGGAATTGCACTCATGTGCAAGGAGCTGCTTTTCCCCTAAATGTGACCGAGCCACGCAAGCCAACACTTCAAAATTTGCTTTTCCCTGTGGAAAACATCCGGGAGCACCCAATACCGGGAGCAACCAAACCCTGCTTAGACTGTGCTGCAAAAAGCTGGATTTTAATCCCTTGGGATTTAAAAATAAAATGGATTTTGATCCCAGCCTTGCCAGGGATGAGCTGAGTCACAGTGACAGAATTTTCCCATCTTTTCCCTTTTCCCATCCATTCCCCATGCAGAACAAGGAACTGCAGCGCCTGGAGTTGAAACAGGTCAGGTTTCAGAGCAGAATTGGTTGAAATTGCCCAAATTTGTCATTTTTAAGGCCAGGAGTTGCTGCTTCCCATGCCTGAGCTGACATTTTGCCCAATGATAGCCAAGGAAATTCACCCAGGAATTCCCAACTGCCTGGGGCTGGAGCGAGGCTGTTTTTGAATCAACACCTGACCTTTGGAAATGCACCCCAGGATTAATGAGCAGCTCAGGTTTTATTTCCATGAGAGAGAGCGTTGTTGGCTTAATTTTCCAGACATCCACGCCAGGCCCTGCTCCTTTTGCCTTCGAATCCACCAAAGCTGCTCCAGGTGTCCCAGAATCCCTCACCTGGCAGAGTTTTCCCTCCAAGGAATTCAGCCGAGCTTTCCCCACCTCCATATTTACTTAAAATAAATGGATTTAATCTGACAAAAGCCGCGATTTAATCTGACAAAAGTCGCAGAGCTTCGCTCCAAGGCCAGAAGTTCAAACGTCCCCGGGGGGGCAGAGCCGCAGGGCCTGGAGGAGAATCCCCGAGAATGGTTGGAACAATGGATTTCAGGGAGATTAAAATCCAGAGCGGGGATTGTCCGGAGCAGGGATGAGTGTTGCTTTGGAAAATACGATGTTGTGGTTGTTAATGACGGAATTCCGTCCCGCGAGCCTCGGGATCGGTGCCTGGCGCTGCTTCCCATCCCTGCCCGCGGCTCCCGATGCTCTGGACTGCTGGGGAAGGTGAAATAGGAAAGGCTTATCAATATGATCACCTGGCAAAAGATGCTGAGAATATGGAAACTATAAGCGAGACTGAAATGGAGACAAGCTCTGAGATCCCAAACCCCAGGCACTGAACAGCTGGAAAACAATGGTGTGGCCACTGAAGGGAATCCCCTTTGGATTAAACAATCCCCTCTGCTTGCAGACAGCTCCAAGGGTCAGAGCAGACCCTGCCAGCTTGGCAGAGGGTCCAAAAAGCAGTTTTTAGAGTTTAAAATATAACGCCGTATGGTAATGCAATGACTCTCCTAGGCTGTGTGTAAATGTTGTAGGATTTGTAGCTTGTTCTAGATTGGTTAGTGAAAATTAGAATATTCAGCACAGGAGATGATTTATTGTATTGTAAACAGCTACCACAGCATTCTATTCTATTCTAATCTATTCTATTCTATTCTATTCTATTCTATTCTATTCTATTCTATTCTATTCTATTCTATTCTATTCTATTCTATTCTATTCTATTCTGTATTTCTCTCTCTCTCTCCCCTCTCTCCCTGCTCTGAGCTGTGTCTGGCAGCTCCCAGCAGCTCCCCTGCACCCACACCTTTCACAATAAACCTCATGCTCTGAGACCAAACTCCAGAGATCTCTCATCTCCATCCCGACCCTCTGAAACAAAACCAACCAATCCTACAGTGAACAAGGATCCAAAGCCCTTTTCTGGAGGGAAGGAACAGCTTTGGGCATCAGGGGCTGGACTGGGGTCAGTGGATGCTCAGGGCCCTGTTCCCGGTTTGTGGGGCTGGGAAAAGGAGAATTGGCTCTTCCCAGAGGATGCCCAAGCCTGGCTGGGGCTGGCAGGGAGGGAGGAGGGGCTCTGCTCCTGCAGCTCCCAGGGAAAGGCTGGGAAGAACAGATCCTGTTCCCTTGGGAAAGGTGGGACTGGCCCCAAAATTCCCTTTGGACTGCACTGCTCCAGCCCAGGGATCCTGGCACGGGAAGGAGCCGGAGCTGCCGGAGTGAGGATCAGAGGGACGGAGCCCCTCTGCTGTGGGGCCAGGCTGGCAGGGCTGGGAATGTCCAGGGTGGAGTTAAGCAGGATCCGGAGAGAGCTCAGAGCTCCTGGCAGAGCCTGAAGGGCTCCAGGAGAGCAGGAGAGGGACTGGGGACAGAGGGACAGGACACAGAGAATGGCTTCTCACTGCCACAGGGCAGGGATGGATGAGATTTTGGGAAGGAATTCCTGGCTGGGAGGGTGGGCAGGGACTGGGATGGAATTCCCAGAAAATCTGGAATCCTCTGGATCCCTGGCAGTGTCCAAGGCCAGGCTGGATAAACCTGGGACATTGGGAGTTGTCTCTGCCCATGGAATGGNCGATTTTAGGATCCCTCCCATCCCAAACCATTCTGGAATTCTGTTTGCAGTTGGGATCAGGCTTCCCCTGCCTGGAGAGGCGATGGCTTTTCCATGTAAATGTGTTTTCCATGTAAATGCTCTTTGAGGGCTGTTTAGCGGGAAGTGACAGCGGTGACAGCTCCGATCCTCGCGGGAATCGCAGCAGTCACTGTTGGTTTTCTCCTCACATGACAGATTTGATCTCCCTGCCTTTCAACTTCTGTGGATTTCGGGGTTTTTTTTCCTGAACCGCCGTGTCCTTGATAAACAAACACAAACCCAAACAAATGCCTGGGAGCCAGGCAGGGAATTCCAGCCTGCACAGGAAAAAGGGAATTAACCATCCCAGGCATCTCCCGAGGGGTGGGAATCCCAAATTCCTGCTCCGTGGGACAAACCTCGGCTTTTTAATGGAATTTCTGTGCCTTTCACGCCCACCCTGGGAGGTACAAACAGAATTCACAGGATCCAGCACTGCCCTCATTTTTCTGGAAGGACCCTCGGGGCGGAGGGGTTCGGAATTGAAACCCACGAGCAAAATTTCTCCTTTTTTTCCTCTTTTCGCATCAAATATTCCATTAATGCAAAGTCCCAAGTCCCCAAAGCCGGGGGGGAGGTGTTAAAATAAAAACCATCGCCCCCTATTGCTCCCCAGATCTTCCCAGTGCAGGAATTTAATTCCTGGCTGAATCCCAGAGGGAAATGAAAGGAGTTTGAGGAAGGAAAGCAGAGGAAATAAAAAAAGTAAAAAACCCTCACCCAAACAGAAATTAATGAATTAAACGCAATCAGAGCTGAGCTGCCGAGGCCGGCGGCGATCGGGGAGAGGAGATGTAAATGGGGAGAGCTCCTGATGGGAACAGGAGCCGATCTCTCCATCATTTCCATTTCCCAGCACGCCGGGGCTCAGGACAAGCTATTAAGGAGCTGACATTTAGAAGTGCATTTAAGCCCTTCTCGGATTAAAGCTTTTTATTCCCTCCAACTCCCATCCCCTCCCCTCCGCATTCCCTAACATTTTGCCCCCTCCTTTAGCGGATTTATTCCTGGAGTTCCTCCATCCCTTCTCTCCCTGTATTTACCGCGGAGCTAATGGGGAATAAATGAGGAGCAAAATGAAGCCGTTCCTGCTATAAATAATTGATGGACACGGCGGCTCCTCACGGATCCCACACAGGTCCTGCGCACGTGGGCTCGGAACGAGCGGGAGCTGAGAAATTCCAGCTCCTCGCACAGAAGGGAGCGGGGGGGAAAAAAACAAGAAAAAATGAGAATATTCCCCCCTTGACCCATTCCGGCTCCAAAATGCAGGTATTATGGCCTGGGTGGTGCCACCTCTGGCTGTCCCAGCCCCTGTCCCCGCCCGGGCACGGCCACAATGCGGCGGAGCAGCCGCGGATAATTAAACTTTGCGGGAAGGAGATAAAGCCGAGATGGGCTTTTTTCCTCGGAGCTTTTCACATCCCAGCTGGAGGCAGCAGATAAGGTGGAAATTGGCCTATTTTCCAGCCCGGAGTGGCTGTGCCATGAGAACTCGGGGAAATTTCAGATTTTTTTGCCGGCCTTTCTTTGAAATCAAAACTTGAGGGGTCGCACAGTGACCCCCGCCCGCTTCGGGAATCTCAGGGATGTGGCATCTCCTGGGATCAACGGGATGTGTTTCCTTCTGGAAATGAGGGGCAAAGCCTGGGGATGAGCCCAGATCCTTTTCCAGGATGTTTTCCCAGGATGCTGAGGGTCATTGCACCCAGCCCCAGGATCACCAAGGATCGCCTTCAAATCCCAGATCTGGTGGAATCTGTTTAAATTCCAGGTGGGAATGAGTTTTCTTGCTGGGCTCTGGAGGTAAAGCACTTTTTCCAAGGGTTTTCCTGTGAAATTATCCCAGCAGCCTGAGGGAGGTCCCTGGGACCAGAGCACCTCGTGCTGAGCACAGAGGGCACCGGGGATGGATGTGCCAACATTCCCGGCTGGATGGGGCTGGGAGCGACCCGGGATAGTGCAAATTGTCCATTCCTATGGAACGGATGGGATTCAGTGTCCCTCCAATCCAAACCACTCCACGATTTATTTAATTAAAAGAGGGAATCCAGCCCTTGCATTCCCTCTCATTTTCCATGATTTGCCTCTGGCATCCCTGGCTTTTTTCAGACATTCCACAGTAAATCCTGCTTAGTCACCTCTGCTCCAGGCCCAGACTCGGGGTACCCACAAACGGCGCTGGTTTTGTTGCACAACTCCCCGAAAAATGCACAAAACCTTATGGGAAACAGGAAAAGAAGGGAGGATGAGCTGGGAGCTGCTGGGAACGAATCCATGTCCACAGGAAACGGATGGACCCCGCTTCTCCCAGAGCTGGGATCATCCCGTGGGGCAGCGGTGTCGGAGCATCCTGACAAGGTCCAGGGGAAAATTCCCACTTTTCCAGGCTGGGATGGAGGGGCTGAGGGTGGAGCGGAGCCAGGCTCAGCTGCCAGCACATCCCAACCACGTTTGTCTTCATCTCCAGCCACCGGGGCCGGAGCTCCTCGGAGGCGTCATTAATGGATGTGTGCCAAGCGCTCCGCGATCCTGCGGGAAGCGAGGCCGCGCTATCGGGCCCAGGAATCTTCTCCTGGGTTTTATCCACGCTCCCGCTGCTCCCGCTCGATCCACAGGGTCTTTGAGGGTGATCAAACTCCCGCTCTGCCCTCCCTCCCCACCATCCCCTCCCCAGCCCCAACCGAGGCGCCGATAGCTCTGAAAAAAATATAAAAATATGGATAAACCCCAAACCCTTGAAAGAATCCTTCTGTGCCAAGATAATTCCACTTATATAACACATGATCTGCCTTTCTTTTGGCCAGGATTTCATTTCTCAGCGATATTTGCATGAAAACGGGAGCTTTGTTGCTTAGGAAATTCAGCTGCCACCGCCGCTGTCCCCATTCCGCCTTTGTGCTCCGCTCCCGGCCCGGGCTATTTATACCCTCCCCACGCCGCATCCGCCTCCTCGGGAATGATATCCCTGCTTTTAAAGGGGAAAACAGACCTGGGAAAGCTCTCCTCGGGCCCCCTTGGCTGGAGGGGCTGCGAGGAGGGAGCTCAAAATGTCCTTCAGCTCAGGGATGGGGTTGGGATTCGGGGAAAAGGGAGGTTTTGGGGGAATAAATGGGAAGGGTTGGGGGTTTTTAGGAGGGACTGGGAGCTGAGCGTCCCACAGTGTTCCAGCCTCGGGTTTTCCATGGATTCCCACTGGAAATCCAAGGCCTGAGCAAGGGATGCCGAGGGGTTGGGATTTTGGGGGGAAAAGGGATATTCTGGGGGAATAAATGGGAAGTGTTGGGGGTTTTCAGGAGGGATTGGGAGCTGAGTGTCCCATGGTGTTCCAGCCTCGAGTTTTCCAAGGATTCCCACTGGAAATCCACGGCCTGAGCAGAGGATGCTCCTGAGGCCACCAGGGGCCTGGGGACACCTGTAGGTATCCGTGGCCTTTCTCTCCAAAGTGGGATCGCTCCCTGCAGGAAACATCCGTGGAAATGTGAGCAGAAATCACACAGGAAACTTCGGAATGGTTCAAATGAAAAACACTCCCAGCCGGAAATGCAAATGGAGATGTGTCTGGGGGTTGCAAAGCCCTGATTCCCTCATTTCATTCCCCGGTACTGCCTGGGATTTTGCGGACTCCAGACAGGAGGAAAAGGGTAAGGAATGGCTCCAAGGGGCAGAAGGAGGAGCAGAGCTGGGAGCGGAGGGCGCGGATGAGATCTGGGAGGTTCCGAGCAGCAGGACCCTCCTCTGCCTTTCTCCAGATGTATAAATCATCCAGGCCGGGCGCGGGGATCCTTCCAGGGGATCCTTCCAGCTCTGGGCGTTCCAGCAGAGATAAAAGACAAAGATCAAACCCCGGGACAGCTCCTGCCACCTTTGATGAAAAATTCACCGGCGGGAGAGCTCCCTGTGCTTCCTCTGGCTCTGCATCCCTGCGATGTGCCCGGCCCGGCCCTGCCCTTCCTCATCCGCTTTGTTTTGCACGGCTGGAGATGTATTTTTCATTCCTGATGGTGTGTTTTTAATTCCAGGCCTGATCAGGGCTGGCTCCTGCTCTCCCCCACAGGATGAGATGGAGAAACCTCATCAAAATCCCAAATTTTGGGCTGCGCTGGTATCAAAAGGGTCAGGGAGGGCTCGGCCATTCCGGCCCCACCTCAGCTCCTCCACAACCCCTGGAAGAACCCAATTAGTGCCTTTAATGGCTCCGAATGCCACAAAAAACCGGCGGGAGGCAGGGAGGCCACGCTTGGATCAGTGGGATCGGGAACTTTAATTGCTTTTTATTCACTGGAGCGGTGACATGCTCGGTGTTAATTCCAGAGCCCTGGAGCTGCTCCTGCCTCCCCAAACACCGAATTAACGGCGCCGAGGGAATGGATTCCTTTATTCCAGAGGCTGAGGAGTGCACGATTCTGCTGGAGAAGGCAAAGATCCTGAGCAGAGCTCCACTGGAGGGGTCCCTGTGGCCCCCAGTGTCACCAAAACTGTGGGAAAAACAAAAACCCTCCAACAACATTTTTAATGTTAGAGAGTCAAGGCATTGCTTTATTTTCTGGCCAGGATGGTGTTCTGGCCAGGGTGTACCACAGAAATCATCACAGGCGGGCTGTGCAGAGAGAATCATTCCATTACTCCAGTTTTACAGGATTTTCCCCCAAATTTTATACAGTCAAACCCACAGAGATGCATTGTTTCAAAGTTCATTGGTCCTGAGTTGAGCAACCCTCAGTGTTCAGTTTCCCGTTGGATCCCAATCCCCTCACCTCCGATGTTCCCAGGGCTGCCGATCCATGGAAAAGTTGATTTGGGATAATTTCCCAACTCTTGTGGGGCTGGGAACAGCTCTAGCTCCGGAGCCCATCCCAGGGGGAAGCTCAGGTTGGGTCTGTGGGGGCAGAGAGAAAATGATTCCCTTTGCTGCCGATAAATCCCAAATTCCTGAGATAAACAGGAATTAATAGCTTGATCTTCCTGCTGTCCCTTCTCCAGCTGTTCCTTTAATGCGTGTCTGGGAGTTTATTCCAAAATGATGCTGTTTAAAGACTTTTATTTAGGAACTAGAGTTAAAATGTCACCATTTCACCCTCTGCTTCCCAAAGCTTTTATGACAATGCTTGGAATTTAAAAAAAAAAAGATAAAAAAACCCTCCAGGCTTCCAATTGTGCCGGGAAATCTCCTGGAAACATCTGCCTGATTCCGAAATGCTGCTCCATTTAAAAGCTGATGTTGGGAGCTCAGAGTTGTCCCTTTTTGTCCCCGTGAGTAACAACATCCCCAGGTTCTTCCACCCGGGATTTTTCCATCATTAAAAGCGGAGACTGGACTGGCGATGGGGTGTCTGTCTCATCCCGTGCCTCCTGTTGGCTTGGAGAGGCTTTTCCATCCCTGTCCATCCCTCTGGAGCCAGGCTGGCAGAGCTGGGAATGTCCAGGGTGGAGTTAAGAAGGCTCCAGGGGGACCTCGGAGCCCTGGCAGGGCCTGAAGGGCTCCAGGAGAGCTGGAGAGGGACAAGGGACAAGGGACGGAGGGACAGGACGCAGGGAATGGCTTCCCACTGCCACAGGGCAGGGATGGATGGGATTTTGGGAAGGAATTCCTGGCTGGGATGGAATTCCCAGAGGAGCTGTGGCTGCCCCTGGATCCCTGGAGTGTCCCAGGCCAGGCTGGGATTACCTGGGACAGGGAGAGGTGTCCTCACGGCAGGGGTGGAACAAAATGAGCTTTAAAGTCCCTTCTGACCCAAACCATTCCGGGNGGGGGTGGGGGGAATTTCTGGGAGCATTGGATACACTGGAAAAGTGGAAAAACACTGGAAAGACACATGGATACACACTGGGAAAAAATAGATATATACTGGAAAAACACATGGATGCACACAGGGAAAAAGTGGAAAAACACTGGAAAAACACATGAATACACACTGGGAAAGTGGATATACACTGGAAAATACCCTGGATATGCCCCCAATCCCATGGAGGTCCCGGGGGGGACAGGGGGCAGCAGCAGTGTCACCCCTGGGGGTGGCACTCAGCCCTCATTCCCACGCACTTTCCCGGGATAAACCTTTGGTTCCCTCTGCCAGTGCCACAAAGGCTCCGGAATGACTTCCTGGCACATTCCCATTTTAATAAAAATTATAGAGGGGAAGAGCGATGATGTGGCACTTGAAACTGAAACCCAGCTATTTCTTCCATCTTTATCATCCCGGGAAATGCAATATTTTGACATTTCCAAGGAGCTGCAGCATTGTGGTTTTGTTTTTTTTTTTTTTTCCCGATGTATTTTATCTTTCCCCGTACGATATCAGCCGAGCTCGTCTCCATTTTCTAATTTCATTAACTGGCACCGAGAATAAAACCCCTTTATTTCCCCCGGAATCCACCCACTCATCATTTTCATTCTCCCATTCCATAAAGATCTCCGTGTAAGACGTTTTTCCAGCCTGTTGCTCCAGGAAAAAAACCGCAGGGGAGACAAACTCAGAGTCTGAGTGGAGAGCAGAGGGGTCCTGCACCTTCCCAAGGCAGGAATAACCACATCCCTCACGGCCAGGAATCCTCAAAGCAGGGGGAAAAGCACATTATCACCTTCTCCGTCTCCTCGGGGAGTTTTCCCGTGGTTTTTTAGGCTCTGACAAAAATTTGGGGAATGTGGGGTGATCTGAAGCGCCTCGGTGTCCCTGGAGCAGCGCCGGGCGTTCCAGGCTGCTCTGCACTTCCCGGGATGGGGATCCAGCGGGAACGGCAAAAAACCTCCCCCCGGCCAGCGATAGGGATCTCAATAATTCCATTGCCACTAATCCTCCCAAATTAGTAATTACGGCTTCATCCTATTTGGAGCTCTCTCCCCACCCAGGGGTTTGCACTGAGCCGATGGGGAGGAGCGGCAGGAATCTCATCAGCCCTTCCCGGGCCAAAGGGAGCCCGGGATCGATCCCTATCCGCCATTCCTGGGATTATTTCCCATTTCCTGACTCAATAATCCTCTCCAGCCACTAATCAGCGCTTCCCGTTGGGAGTTCTGTTGGATTTTCCTCTAATGGCCCTCGTGCTGCTCCTCCTCAGAGCCCAGGGATGTGGAATTTGCTTTTTGTGGGCAAAGCTGAGGAATCCCGAGGGGAAAATGGGAATACGGATGGAATGGGAAGCTGAGCACTCACCGATCTCTGTCTGACCACCCCAACATTCCACCGCTCAAAAAAACCGCCCGGAGCATCCCAAACCCCACAGGAGCAGCTCAGCAACTCCACCGCAGCACCTCCAGCAGGAAGGGGTGAAATAGTCCTGGAAAAACCAGGATTGGATGGATTTAGGGATAGAGGCTCCTGACTCCCAGCTCTCCGTGCCCTCCCCAGGTGATCCCAGCTCTTCCCAGCCCTTCCCAGCCTTTCCCAGCCCAGGCCAGGAGGAAGGAAAAGCAGGGAATCCATTCCCCAGCTGTGACAAGGCCCTGTTAAATACAGATCGGGAGCTAACGAACATTTTAATTCCTTGGATCCCTCTCTCCATTCCCCCTCCGTCCCCTTCCGATACAATCCCAGCCTCTCCCGGCGCTGGGAGCTGAGCCCACAAGGCTGATTGCATCTCGAGAATCTCTCCTCGCCTCCCTCACATCCCAAATCCTCGCCGGGGGAAGGAAGGGGATCAGAGCCTTTGGAAGTCCTTCAAGGAGTGCGATGAAGATGTGATTCACGGCTTTTAATCACTCTCCTCATTAACTCTTTGGGATCCGAGTCCCTCATTCCTCTGGCAGCAGATTTCCCAGGGGATGGGGCCATCAGCTCATCCCACAGAGGAAGATTCCCTCTGCTCTTTCCAGGCTTTGTTTGGGTCCATTTACTCCGAAATTGCCACAAAACCCCTGAGAGTAAAACCCAAACCCCTGAGAAATTCGATCTCTAGAGCACTGCCAAGCCCTGGGGCTCCCAGCTCCACCTGGAATGAACCCCTGGATCCAGGCAGGTCCCTCCTCTGCCAGGGGATGGATCAACAGCGACGTGGGAGACGTTTGATGTGGATTTTGGGGCAGATGATTTGGGATTTCCTATCCCCAACTCCCTCCTGGGGCAGCGATGAAGACCATCATGGAAGGATGGAGAGATGGGATTGATTCCCTTTTCCCGCCCTGGAAAAGAGCCCCAGCTGAGGCCAGCTGAGCTCAGCACCACCCCTGGACAGGTCGGCGTCCAGGCACGGATGAAGCACAAAAGGAGAATTATTTCTGTTTAATCCTTGCAGTATTAAGGGGGGAAATATCCACAGTAATAGTGAGGTTCTTGGGGGAAAAAAAAATAAATCAGGAGTCTGCACAGAATAAACAGCACCGGAAAATCGAAATAATGGCCATGGAGCTGGAAAAGAGTTCCTGGAAAATCCTGACTCGGCAGAGCCCTCGGAGGGGCTGTCTGGAGCCGGCTGATCCCTCTGACTCCTCATTCCCTGGAAGCTCCCCCGTGGCTGAGGCCAGCCCGGGATCAGAGCTCGGAAAGGACAGAGTGCAGCATTCCACACTGTCCTGGGAACCTGCCAGGAGCCGCTGCCCATTGCCCTCCAATTCAGCACAACCCCGGCAGCTTTTCAATTTTCCGCTCTGTGCTCCGAGCCCTCGCTGCAGGCGGGGAAAGGGCAGCGGATGGCGAAGGTTGGACGCGAGGGTTTGGGGCTGATTTATGGCTCCTCCTGAGCCCTGCCCTGCCCAGCTCTGCGGGAATCGATCCCATAAAACATCTCCGGAAGCTGATCCATCGTTCTCCTGCTGCCCTTCCCGATCCCGCTGACCTCAGGTGGACAGCAGACAGCCCTTCCCCATGGAAAGCTCCTCGCTGGGAGGTTCCTCTGCAGGGCACGGCTGAGATAAAGTGAAACCAGGTTTGGGGACTGTAGTTGCACTGTTTTAGAAATCTTTCTCTTTCTCATGGAGAATAGAGATAAGTTGCATTTCTGTACTTTTCTAATCTCAGTGTTTTTGGTGCTGGATGTTGTAGGATTGTAACCTATCGTTTCAGGGGGTGGAAAACTGCCGACCAACAGTTGCTAGATTATTAATGCTTATGTAAAGAAAGAATTGCAAATAAAACTCTCTCAATTGCCCTCTTGAGTGCTGCCTGCTTGACTTCCCTGCGCGATTCCGTGAATCTCCACGAATATCAGAAAATTAGAGCCCCCAGAATCCCTGGGGTTGAAAAAGTTCTCCGAGGCCACTGAGTCTGAGCCGTGCCTGATCCCCACCTTGTCCCCAGCCTGGAGCTCTGAGTGTCACCTCCAGGAATTCCTTGGGCACTCCAAACCTCCCTGGGCAGCTCCAGCACCCAAATCCCCCTCCCCTGGCTCATTCCCACCAGGATCCTCCCCATTATCAACAGGGATAGCTCCAAGTGATTCATTAATTCCAGAGTGTTTAATTACCCTTGGAACATCCCATGGATATCCCTGGCTCCATCTTCCAGCATTCCCCACACTCGACATTCCCAATTAGCTGTAATTAAGGATTATAATGAAACGCCATGTTTACATCACCCATTAAAACCCCAAATTTCCGCTATTCCCAGTCCCCACGGCCTCCTTGGTGCGGGACACGGAGGGAAGAGGCTCTTTCACGCCGTGGTTTGTGCCGATTGCGGATGGGCTCGGAGACAGGAAGAGAAATTCGGGAAAAACTCCAAACTCCAATTGCTGGGGCAGTAATTCCCACAGAACAGCCTCGCTGGGAATGGGGAGAGAGGAATGATTCCGCCTCGTGCTGCCATTGTTTCCCTCCCAGGCTGACAATGCAGATTTATGCAAATGAGAGCGCGGCTGCTGTTTGTCTGCTCGTTAATTAGCAGCGCATTCCGGCCATGGAAACCAGGCTGGGCCAATTCCTCTCATTCCATTCATGACTGGATTCCAATTCGGCTCTTTCCCGCATTCCTATCCCAGTCCTCGGGGCTCTGACAAGGTTTTGGGGTGGGACAGAAACCACCACGGACATCCCGGGGCTCCCGGGCTTGGAAGGAGGGAAAGAGGGGTCTGGGAAAAGGGGGAAAAGTGAGTTTTGGGAAGAGGTGAGTGGCAGCTTTGTATAAATCTGGATTTCCCTTCCGGTTCCTTAGTGCAGCGATGCTGCCACAGAATCATGGAATTGTTTGGGTGGGAAAAGACCTTTCACAAAACCATGGAATTCTTGGGCTGGAAAAGACTTTTTGTAAAACCATGGAATTCTTGGGTGGGAAAAGACCTTTCATAAAACCATGGAATTCTTGGGTTGAAAAAGACCTTTCACAAAACCATGGAATTCTTGGGTGGGAAAAGACATTTCAGAGAATCATGGAACCATTAAAAATGGGTGGGGAAAACCCCAGGACTTTCTTGCACTCCCTGAAGTGCATCAGTAACCCCAACAGGCAAAATTTGGGATAAATTCCGGGAGAAATGTACGAACTGACAGTGAGCAAACACCTAAACGACCCCTGGGATGTTTTATTTCCAGAAAGAAGCCAGATCAGCTCCAAGTGTTGGGAACAGTTGGGCAAGCTGAGCTCTGGCTGGGAATTTTATGGGATCAGACCCAGCCCCCCAGGGGTCCCCTCCCATTTCCCTTTTCCCAGTTTTTCCCTGTCCTCTGCATCCCTCAGGAGTTATTCCTTTGCCACATTTACACATTTATTTACAAATCCAGAGCGGCTGGGGAGGATCCTGGCACCCGCAGGACTCCGGTGCCTGTTTCCAAGCTGGCCTCTCCCAGTGTTTCCTCTGCAATTTTTGCACACGCGGCCCCGCAAAATGGGCCTAAACACTGCAATTTTCCAACCATTTTCATCCAAATTGTCGGCAATTTCCCAATGGTCCCAGCACCAAATTATAACTGAGTGCTCGGAATCGCTGCGAGGCTGCCCAGGCAGGGAGGGAGGTGGGGAGGTTGGGATGAGGTGGCAGCAGCTGGACACAAACCCTTCACAAATGGGTTTTTAGGTTATTGCCGGCCACATCTCAGGCCTGGCGTCAACAGGGGGGGAAAGATGAGCATATTTCTGTGATGGATTTGGGATAAAACAGCAAATCTCCCCGGAAGGCTGCCACAGGGGTTATTTTTGCAGGATATTTGTGGCTCCGGGATGCCAAAATGGGAACGGATCCCAAAATAAATCAGGGCAAAGGCTTGGACTGAGAGGTTGCTTTAGTTCAGCTCACGTGGGAAGCAATTCCAGCTTGGAAAAGTGGCCCTGCCCCAGGATGGCCCTGGGATACTCCGAGAGGGGGTCCGGGGGGCTTTTGCAGAGCTCCAAGAACACCCAATTCCAGGATTTTTGGGGGATGCCCCATCCCTGGGATTGCTCAAATCCAGGTTGGACGGGGCTGGGAGCAGCCTGGGATGGTGAAGCTGTCCCTGCCCATGGGAAATCCCATCCCGAGATGGGATTTGAGGTCCCTCCAACCCAAACCGTTCCAGGATTGGATCTGGGGGTAGATAGGGGCGCTCCGAGGTTGCTGCTGCAGGAAAACGTGGACATTTGGGAAGGAGAGATTGGAGAAGAACATTTCCACCCCAACCCACCCTGGAGCAGCAGCTCCTGGACCCCATCCCCATGTCGGGGTCACCCCATCCCATCATCTCCACCTCGGGAATTTGGGATCCAGCAGCCCCCCAGGATTTACCCCCGGAGCTCTGTCACTCCCTGTCCCTCTCCGAGGCTCCTCCTGCTGCTTCCCACGCAGATTTCACACTCCCTGCCCCGCCCCCCGTGCCAGGAGCTCATCGGATATTTTTGTGTTTCTCACAGATGGCCTCGGTTGCCAACCCAACCACGCTGCAGGCATGGGGGATGCATTAATAATTACACAAGGTGTTAATTGCTTCCCAGGCAGGGCTTTTGTCTCTCCTTCCTCTGCTGAGACAGCGACAGGGAAATTCAACAAGTGTCAAGTGCGGTGCTTCATTCCCGAGCCGAGAGCATTTATTAAAATTGCTAATGAATCTAATAATTAAACACATAAATATACGTTACCTCAGGTATTAAATCTCATTATTGGGCCGTCCAAAATCAATTTGGGGGCGTATGCATATTAACACATAGGCAAAGTTAATTAGAAATGTCCAGATCAATATTTGAGTAATTCTTAACCAGTGGAATCCCTGTCTGCAGAGCTGTGAATAAGTTATATCCCAGGAATTAATGCCTTCTCCTAATGGAGTTTATCCTGGAAAATTAATAATACTCCAGGAGATCTGCAAAAAATAAATGACAAACCTGTTTGCCTGAGCATTGCCCTCGGGGAAATCATTAAATCTCCTTTGTCAGAGCCCAGGCTCTGCTCCCTCCGGAGCAGGGAGAGCTGGGACGGAGCTGGGATGGAGCTGGGATGGAGTCTGGGGGCTCTGACCCTCATTCCCTGCTCCAGGGGGTCCAGCTGAGCCCCACCTCTCCAGAAACAGAGCCCACTGGGCCCTGCAGCTCGGGCAGAGCTCATCGCACAGCTCCAGCAAAACCCACCCGGGAATTGTCCTGCTCCTCTTGGAAACCTGACCTGTAGGGGCTGTGCCGGTGTAAGTCGGAGCTGAGGGATGGGAGCTCAGATCCCACCCCAAAGCCCCTCAGTCCCGCAGCTCTGGCTCTCCTGGAGCTCTCCCAGCCCAAGGAGAAAAATCACGCTGGTTTTGAAGGGCAGCTCCTCTGCTCTGCAAAGAGCAGGAAGGATCCAGAACCTCACGCCAGGACGATTTGGGGGCAGCAGCACCAGGGGGATTTACCCCATCCCTCCCATCCCTGCCCAAAGCACATCACCCACCCCCGCATCCCTTCCCTGGCTCCTCTGGCCGGCACTGAGGAGGTTAAAAAGCAGGGAAAGAAGGAAAAAAAGGAGCAAATGCGTTTATTTTCGCCCGGAGCTGCTGCTGCAGTGCTTGTTTCACCGCGGAGCTCCACCTTTTCCCTCTCCATGGTCCTGCACGCTCCCGCTGCCCTGGATTATCCCTCCAGGCTGCAGGGAGATCGAACAGCTGGAACCGAGCACGGGATGTGTCCAACACGTCGTAAATCATCACATCCTAAATCCTGCCCTCCACATAGGATGTGTCCAAAAAATCCGAAATCATCCCCTCCTCGCGGGGTGTGTCCAACACGTCCTAAATAATTTCCTCCACATGGGATGTGTCCAAAAAATCCAAAATCATCCCCGCCCCGTGGGATGTGTCCATCACATCCTAAATCCTCCCCTCCACGCGGGATGTGTCCAACACATCCGAAATCATCCCCTCCATGCCGGGTGTGTCCAAAAAATCCGAAACCATCCCCTCCGCTTGGGGTGTGTCCAAAACATCCTAAATCATCCCCTCCACATGGAATGTGTCCAACACATCCTAAATCCTGCCCTCCTTGAGAGATGTGTCCAAAAAATCCGAAATCCTCCCCTCCACGCAGGATGCGTCCGACACATCCGAAATCATCCCCTCCACGTGGGATGTGTCCAACAGATCCTAAACCATCCCCGCCCCGTGGCTCCCGAAGCACAGGCAGGGATTTGACGGCCACGTTCCTCCGGCGCTCCTGGCATGGGAAAAGGGAGGAAAGGGATGCGTTTTCCCTTTAATTAATATTTATTTGGTGGGAAACGGCTGTGCTCATTAAGGAGGAGAGAAGGGAAGGCGCTGCTAGTCGTGTAAAGCCACGAGGAAGGGTGGGGGTTCCCTCCTGGAGCAGGAAATTGGACATTTGGGAAGTGCGGTGAGGTCACAACACAGGACAGCTCTTCCAGCACAGCCACCGGGAGATGGGAGCGATCCAGGGCCGCTCCTTCGGCAGTGGGCTTTGGGAGAGGCACGGCCGCTCCGGCCCTGTGCAATTACAGGGACAGGGAGGAAAATTGGGATATTGCTGGTGGTGCTGGGAAAGGGGAGCCTCTTGGGAAGGGGAAGTAATTACAGGGGCAGGGAGGAAAATTGGGATATTCCTGTTGGAAAGGGGAGCCTCTTGGGAAGGGGAAGGCCAGCCCTGGAGCAGGAGTTCAGTGCTGATTGAGGGCTGGCTCATCCATCAGTGATTTATAGGGAAAATCTCCCCTTCCTGGACACGTTGGGGCTGGGATGGGCAGTGTGGGGCACGGGGAGGGGGACAGGAGCTGTCATCCCTCAGGGTGCGGTGACAAATCCAAACCCAGCCCCGGGGACAGCCCAGCAGGGCTTTTATGGAGTGGTAGGGTTCTCCAGCAATTAATTCTCCCCTCGTAAAACACTCCCCTGCCATTTATTCTCCCTCCTCGTGCTATTTAGGAATTTACAGCTAATAAAGGGCAGGGGGGAGGGGGAGTAGAGCAGCATCCGCGGGGTCTCCCCCATCTTCCAGCAGCTTCCCTGTCTGGATTTGTTTCCGTCTCTCCTTGCCTCCCCTGGGATAACGCCATCCCTCAATCTGCTCTGACACATTCCTTTCCTGAGGGCAATTTAAGCGGAGAATGATTCCCTGATTGCTCACTTTGCCTCCTCCTCTCTTCTTCTGCAGGGCTGTTGGGTTTTGTTTTTTTTTTTCTGAAGGATCATAAAATAACACGTTTAGCAATAATTGCGTGATGGGGATGTTTTGCTGCCATGGGAGTGCTGCTCCCTTCCTCTGCAGGCTCTGTTTGGGTTTGGGCTTCCCCGGTGCCAGGAGGGGCCTGGGCAGGACACGGAGGGGCTGCTGCCACCTGGGTGGGGACACTGGGGACATCCCTGTCCTGAGGAAAGGTCCCAAAGCTCGGACAGAGCAGCGATAAGGATTTGGGATCAAATCTGAGCTGTTTAACTCTGAGCACAGAATTACCCCACAATGGTTCGTGTGGGAAAGGACCTTCAATGCCACCCAGTGCCACCCCCAGGGACACCTCCCACTGTCCCAGGCTGCTCCAAACCCTGTCCGGCCTGGCCTTGGGCACTGCCAGGGGTTCAAAGCATCCCAACCCGAAGGAATTCCCAGCAGGGGCAGGGAGCCAGGCCGGACCCAGCACATTCCCAAATTCGATAGGATTCCCGGGGACACGGAGCTCCCCCGGGCTGGCAGCCCCTGCTCTCTTCAGCACCACCTCAATTCTCCTCAAGAGCCCCTGAGTGCTTCTATTTAGCTGTAAATTTCTATGTATCAGATTATCCACGGCGAGTGCAAATAAATTCCCTCTATTTCCCAAACCCACTCAATTCCGGCCTCGATAACAAGCAGGGGCACTCGGAGGCGATTCCCACGCTCCGAAACGGGAATTATCTACAGGGCTGTGCTTTCCCTGCTCCCTTTTTTTAAATTTTTAACCTCGTACAGGCCACCTGGATCCCAAAAATCTCCTCCTGACACAGCCACGGTGTGGCTCCTTATGGGATCCATGCCACAGGAATCTGTGGATCGGGTTCAGGGGACTGCAAAGGTGTTTATGAAGCTGTTTATGAAGGTATTTATGAAGATATTTACGAGGATATTTATGAGGCTATTTATGGCAGGCCCTGCTGTTCCTCGGCAAAATATTGATTTGTAAACAAAGGGATGTCCATGTGACTGTTAAATCAGCCTGAGCCATGGCACAGGCTGGAATTAACAAAAAAAAAGGTTTGTTTTTTAAATTTCTGTGTCTGTTTCATTTGTAAACCAAAGGGAAAAGGGAAGAAAATGTCCACTGGAGGTGCTTTGTGCTCCTGGATCTGCAGAGCCTCATCCCATGGCTCCAACAGCCAAGCAGGGAGGGATTGTTCTGTTCCTTCAGCCAGGAGCGGTGTCCCCAGATGGGACGGGAATGGTGGCACTGGGACAGAGCCTCACAGCCATTGGAGCACCCCAGATTTCCCGGGCTCATCCTCCCTCCCCTCCCACTGTAGTTGCACTGTTTTAGAAATCCTTCTCTTCTTTCTCATGGAGAATAGAGATAAGTTGCATTTCTGTACTTTTCTAATCTCAGTGTTTTGGTACTGAATGTTGTAGGATTGTAACCTATCGTTTTAGGGGGTGGAAAACTGCCAACCAATAGTTGCTAGATCATTAATGCTTATATAAAGAAAGTATTGTAAATAGAGTTCGCTTTTTGCTATCTTGAGTGCTGCCTGCTTGACTTCCCTGCGAGCTTCCCCGAATCTCCACGAATATCAGAAAATTAGAGGCAACACTCCCACCACAGCCCGGGGCTGCTATCCCGGATTTATGGCTGGAATCTGTCACTCCTGCCATGATTCCTGTGCTGGGGACAGAGCAGGAATGGCAGCAGCACCCCAGGACTCTGGAGCTGCTGAGATGGAGTTTGCAGTTCATTATTCTGGTGCCGAGGCCTCGGTAACCAGCGCAGGCAGCCACGGTCGGGGTTTTTTCAAAGAAATACAACTTTCTCCTTTTATTGGTGGCTTCCTCTTCGTTTTATATCCTTTGCCTTTGCCTGAGATGAGAAAAACGAGGCTCCTCCGCAGGCTCTAAACTTTACACCCCTCGCTATCTCATCCTTTATCTAAAGGCAGCCGCTGCAGATTGTGCCATAAAACCCGGGGTAAGGGCAGGGACCGTGCTGGGGGGTGGGAGACACCTCCTTCCCTCCCTCCCCCTCCCAGGATGCCTTCCCATCCATCTCTCGCTGCTGGGAATGTCTTCCCTTAAAATTTGATGCCAGGGCTCGTGTTTTCCTTTGAGCCTGGGCTGCGGTAGCACTGGGAGGGTGAAGGGAGGGGAGCACAGCCTCAGGCTTGATCCTGATCCATGGCGCTGCTTCCTGTGGCTCTGTTCTTGGCCGGTGGGAATGATCCAGATCATAAATATCTCCAGCAAACATCACAGGCTGTTCATGGATTTCTGCTTGGTCTCAAATCTAATTGCTCGCCCTGATTAAGGACTTCATGCCCAGCGGTGCCAGGGTGGGAAGGCAACCTCCCCATGGGCACTAATGGCTCACATTCCCTGAGGAAATCACAGAGTTTTTAGCTTGGAAAAGACCTTTAAGGCCATCGAGTCCAGCTGTTAACTCCCTGCTGCCAAGGCCACCGCTCAGCCGTGTCCCCAAGGGGATTCGGGAGCAGGAGGGGAGGAAAGGCCTGCAGGGAGGACACGGAGCGGGATCAGCTCAGGCAGGATCCCGCAGAGCCTGTCCCTGTCACCGGAGCTGTCACCGGAGCGAAGTGTGGGAGGGCAGAGCTCACACCGGCACAGGTGCTTGGCAGTCTGTGCACAGCCAGGCGCGATCCCTCGCCTGCTGCGCTGGGAAAAGCCTTTCTTTCATCCCGGGGAGCGTCTGGGTGCAGAGAGCAGCACCCTCCCCCAGCCCGAGGAGAAGCCCTGCAGGGGGAAACGCTCCGAGCCTGCCCCGGGGCTCCTCCACCCACCCCGACCCTCCCGCGGTGTCCCTCGGCACGTTCCCAAAATCCGGGGCTGGGCACCGATTAGCATTGCCACCTAGCGGGGTCCCCTCTGCCCCTCTGCCCGTGCCACCAGAATGTCACCGTGGCACCGGACCCGCCCTGGCACCGCTCTAGGGGTGTCCCTGGACCGGGACACACCCGGGAATGTGTCATCCCCGCTGAGCCCCGGGATGCTGCTGCTCGCAGAGCCCGGGGCGAACGCTCAGAGCGTTTTTGTTCTCTCCATCGCTCTTCACGAGTTGTTTTCTCTGTCCATGTCACCAGAATGTCACCAGGCCCGCCCTGGCACCGCTCTAGGGGTGTCGCTGGACAGGGACAGAGCCGGGAATGTGCCATCCCCGCTGAGCCCCGGGATGCTGCTGCTCGCAGAGCCCGGGGCGAACGCTCAGAGCGTTTTTGTTCTCTCCATCGCTCTTCACGAGTTGTTTTCTCTGTCCATGTCACCAGAATGTCACCAGGCCCGCCCTGGCACCGCTCTAGGGGTGTCGCTGGACAGGGACAGAGCCGGGAATGTGCCATCCCCGCTGAGCCCCGGGATGCTGCTGTTCGCAGAGCCCATGCTGCTGCTCGCAGAGCCCGGGGCGAACGCTCAGAGCGTTTTTGTTCTCTCCATCGCTCTTCACGAGTTGTTTTCTCTGTCCATGTCACCAGAATGTCACCAGGCCCGCCCTGGCACCGCTCTAGGGGTGTCGCTGGACAGGGACAGAGCCGGGAATGTGCCATCCCCGCTGAGCCCCGGGATGCTGCTGTTCGCAGAGCCCGGGGCGAACGCTCAGAGCGTTTTTGTTCTCTCCATCGCTCTTCACAAGTTGTTTTCCACACAAAAATCCCCTTTTTGAGCGGAGCGGGAGCAGCAAAGGTCAGGCTTGGCCCCGGGCGCTGGAACAGGGCAGAGCGCGCAGACACCTTCGGATTGCGGGGAAAAAAGGCAGCACTGAAGGGCACTCGGGGCAGCGAGACGCGAACTCTCCTCCCCAGGGCAGCGGGGCGCGGTTCAAAGGGTCCCTTCAGCCGCCCGGGCTCGGGGAACAAAGCCCCCATGCAGCAGGGAGGGATGTGGCTCAGGAAAAGGAGAATAACCCGGCCAAGGGCACAAGGGACAAGGCCACATCTGGCCCCGACACAAAGCCACTCTGCTCCGAAACCACCCCGAGCACAAAGAGCATCCCGCGGGATGCAGGGGGGCGATACCAACACCTCCAGAGCTGGTGCCGGGTTCCAGTGGGAAGTGATTCCTGCCCCCTGTGCCGGGTTCCAGTGGGAAGTGATTCCTGCCGGGAATTCCTGTGCCGGGTTCCAACGGGAAATTATTCCAACCCTCTCCCCATAATTCGCTGTGGATAAACAGCTTTTCTTAGGGAGCTGGGAAAACAAAAGCAAAGCCGGGCCAGGCGCCGGGCACTCAAGGAGGCTGCAATAAATGTTTCAGCAAGGCTGAGGAGCAGAGGCAGTGCAGGAGAGCTCTCTGATCGCCGTCCAGCTCCCTCTAAATCATTCATGGCCCTCCCTGCCTGCTCCTGGAAGACCCAATTATCCCTATTTTCTCCTAAACATTGAGATTCCCAGAACTTTTTGTTTCGAGGAGGGGAGGAGCAGGTGGTGTTGGCCCAGGTGGGGCCGCGCCTGGCTCGGCTTGGAGAGGGCAGAGCTGAGGCTCTGGGGGTCCCAGACCCCCCTGGATCATCCTGGAGAAGGGCAAGGAGTGGAAAATCCCAGAACATCTTCCCCAGCGCCGGCTGAAATGCACCAGGCAACGTCAGCAGTGTTCAGAATTGAAATTTTCCAAATGTGCATTTAATTCGGAATTAATGGGATGATTTTTTCCCCCCCCCTGCGATAATTGAAAGAGGAAAAAAAAATGATTATTAAACACAGCTTTGTGTCTGAGCCCTGACAACGAGGTGGTAAATATCCATCCGGCACATGGCTGCTAATTCCCAATAAATATGTTTCTTTCAATAACCAGCTGGTTTTAATTTAACAAACAAAGAGCTGTCTGCTAAAATCGGAATTAATTGAGTGTTTAGAGACCTTGACGGAAAGCAGCAGTCGTGTCTCAGTCCCCACCCCTGGCCGGTGCCATGCCCTCCTTCTGGAGCAGCAGGAATGTGCAAACGGACGCTGGGAATGTTTGGTGGCACCCAAATCCCTCAGTTCTGCCTGCTGAGACCTGCGCGGGACCCGAAAACCTGAGCCGCTGCCAGCCCATCCCGCAATTCCCGAATCCAGCAAACCCCGGGAGAACCAGGATGAAATAGGAAAGGCTTATAAATATGATTCCCTGGCAAAAGATGCTGAGAATATGGAAACTATAAGCGAGACTGAAATGAAGACAAGCTTGGAGATACCAAACCCCAGGCACTGAACAACTGAAAACAATGGTGTGGCCACTGAAGGGAATCCCCTTTGGATTAAACAATCCCCTCTGCTTGCAGACAGCTCCAAGGGGCAGAGCAGACCCTGCCAACTCGGCAGAGGCTCCAAAAAGCAGTTTTTAGAGTTTAAAATATAACACCGTATGGTAATGCAATGACTCTCCTAGGCTGTGTGTAAATGTTGTAGGATTTGTAGCTTGTTCTGGATTGGTTAGTGAAAATTAGAATATTCAGCACAGGAGATGATTTATTGTATTGTAAATGGCAACCACGGTACTTTCTATTCTATTCTATTCTATTCTATTCTATTCTATTCTATTCTATTCTATTCTATTCTATTATATTCTATTCTATTCTATTCTATTCTATTCTATTCTATTCTATTCTATTCTATTCTATTCTATTCTGTATTTCTCTCTCTCTCTCCCCTCTCTCCCTGCTCTGAGCTGTGTCTGGCAGCTCCCAGCAGCTCCCCTGCACCCACACCTTTCACAATAAACCTCATGCTCTGAGACCAAACTCCAGAGATCTCTCGTCTCCGTCCTGACCGTCTGGAACAAAACCACCAAATCCCACAGACGGCAATCCTACAGCCAGCGATGCGCTGGGGGTGATTTACAGCTGCTCCTTCAGCTGAGGACCTCCGAACGCTCCCTGAGCAATTCCCCTCAGCTTTTCCAATCTGTTTTCCTGAGCAGCGGTGATATCCAGGTCCTGCGATGCCCTTCCCACTCTCTCTGGAGGTGCAGCTGGAAGCCTCAGCAGCACTTTCCTGGAATAAACTTTTTCAGCAGCAAGAGGCAGCCAGGCCCTGCAGCTCCAGCCTGGATGCCTCACGGATTGGGAAGAAGCAGCAGGAAGGACCCTGGGGCTCGGAAGCTTGGGAAGAGGAGAGGGAAAGCACAGGGAGCTGCAGGTTCCCATGGAAAAGGACAGCACAGGTGCCCTAAAACCCTTTATTGACATTTTGGGAATTTGGAAATCTCATTTGGCTTCACCTCGGGCTGAACCGAGGAAGGGAGGGACGGGCTGAGCGTGGCCATCACCTCCGGGAGGAGCAGAGATTAAATGGGCAGAGAAAAGCTCTCTCCAGACACCAGGAAAAGCTGTTTAATCAGGAAATTGCCTCTCGAGCAGTGCCAGACGCTGCTGCTTCCATGGAGATGCCAGCCTGTGCCAGAGGGCAGGAAAAATCCCTCCCCGTTAACCCCGGGAGCTCCAAAGTTTGGGAGGAGCCGGGAGCCCCAAAGGTGCGTACGGAGCCGGGGGTGGGTCACAGACACCCCGAAAAAGGAGCCGTGGTGGGGGTGGGAGCTTGGCTGCCTCCCCAGAGATCCCCAAAATCGCTCGGCCGGATTTTGGTGCTTCCCAAAAGGCAGAGCCGGGGACACTCTGAGGGGACACTCTCGGGGGACACCTTCAGGGGACACCTTCACGGGACACCCTCAGGGGACACTCTCAGGGGACATCTTCAGGGGACACTGAGGGGACACCTTCAGGGGACACTCTCAGGGGACACTCTCAGGTGACACCCTCAGGGGACACTCTGAGGGGAACAACTTCAGGGGACACTGAGGGGACACTCTGAGGGGACACTGTGAGGGGACACCTTCAGGGACACCCTCGGCCTCAGGGACCCTGGCAGCCCCAATTGGTCGCAAAGTCCCCATGGCGTATCCTCCTCCCCCCCCCGCGAATTTCCCCACTTAAAAATAAAATTAAAAAAAAAAATTTAAAACCCAAACTGCCATGAGAGCTTTGCTCCAAAACCCTAAGAAAAAGGAGGGGAAAATGATGGTGTTTTAGGAGAAAAACCTCCTATTTCCACTGAATTTTTTAGAGGTGGATTGATCCCATCCATGTCGGACAAAGCACCAACCAACTCCAGGTATCTCTTGGAGGCTGGAAATGCTCCCAGCCACCAGATTGGGCTTTTTGGCCCCAAAAAATTCCCGTATCCATGGCAGAGCGAGCTTCGGAAAGCGGAAATCTGGGAAAGGCCCCCAGATTTTAATTATCTCTCATTCCACATCTGCACACCATCCCCGCCACGACTTAATAAACAGGTTGCACGAGCCGTGAACATATTTTGTTAATTTTCCCAGGGAAAATTGAGTTTTCACAAGGCCTTTTTGGCAGAAACGCTCATCAGGACAATTACAACAAATTGGGGAGAAATTCAAAACATCTGCACAGAAGAAAGACAACTTTGGGACAGCAGGACAGCAGAGCTGGGCAGGCCCAAAATGTGATTTTTCAGCAGTGGGAGATGTCCCGAGTTGGGTTTTTTCTCCTCAAAATAAACACTGGTTAAAGGTGGCCCCTAATGGGCTCATTTCAGATGGATTTAAGTGTATGGAAATCAGCTTTTCTTTCCATTTGGGTGTATTGACAGTCGAGGACACAGGGAATTATTTAGAATAGGAAGGGGAGAAAAAAAAACCTTAAAAAGGGTAAAAATGCATTTCTATTAGAAATACTGCACTGAGGCAAAACTGAATTTAATTCCTATTTAATGTTGGACAGTGTCCTTGGGGAAAATAATTCCACCATACTCCAAATTAGGCTTTTTTTTTTCTATAAAACTTGAATTTTCCCTTTTTGTTTTGCCTGGAGGCCTTGGGGCGCCTCATGTGTGGATGCCACACAAACACCACAAGGCCTTCCTAGGGATTGGTCTGGGGTTTATTATAATAAAATTAAATCCAAATAATTGCTTGGCGCCTCTGGAAGCTCTCATTCTGACCAGCTCAGTGGTTGTAGGAATGGCATTTCCACCCCTTTTTCCGTGACATTCAGGATATTTTTTAAAAGCCACAATTCTACATCAAAACCACGAAATGCCTTGATAAAAAATGCTGTTTTGATGGGGTTCCCATGGGATTTCCCACAGTTCTGGTGCCTGGCCCTGGTTCCCAGGAGTTGAGGGTCCCATCAGCACCGTTTTGGGGTCGTGGCATTTTGGGGTTCAGTGCAGCATCCCAAATTCCACATCCAAAATCCCAAATCCCACATCCCAAATCCCAAATTCCACATCCTGCATCCCAAATCCCACATCCCGCATCCCAAATCCCACATCCCGCATCCCAAATCCCGCGTCCCCGGGGAGCCGCATCCCCCCCGAGCCGCCGCTCTCCAGCAGCTGCTGCACAACTCATTAGCGGCTCCTCATTTCCATGAATTCCCCGGGAACGGGATTCAAACAAACCCCGGCTCGGAGCGATCAAAACAAATCAGCCGCGACATGAAAGCGGAAAGGTTGAAGCAGAGGTGAGGAGCTACAGGAGCGATTTTCATACTTTTATCCTTTTTTTTATTTTTTTTTTTTCCCTTCCTCTCCATCATTTCTTGCGGAATGATGAAGTTCAGTCGGAGGAACGCGGGGATTTGATGGCTCGGAGATCTGAGGGCTCGGCTGTCAGGGGATGCTCCGCGTTTAGCATCGATAATAACTCCCAGCTCCGGGACACGGAGCCGCTGCCGCTGCTCCCCCAGAGCCCCCAAATCCCTCCCGACTCGTGTGACACCGCCACAGCCCCGGGGTGACCCTCGCCCTGAGCCCCGGGACACCGCGCGGGGCCGCAGGGTGGGATTCGCACCTCTGGGAGCGGTGCCAGAGCCCCGAGCTCCGGACGTGAAGAGAAGCCGAGGTGCGATGCTGACTCAGAGCTCGGATTGGCCTCTTTTGGGCATGAATTCCATGCTGGGAAAAGTCCAAAAGTCCCTGTAAT
>VZRL01001197.1:217697-241992 GCA_013397895.1 Origma solitaria
TTTTTTTTTTGTTCTGGCAGTCAAACCTTTCTCCAGCGGTTTAAATCCCAGGAAAAGACTCTTGCCGCGATTTCGCCGATTAAAAAAGGTCCATTCCCCCACCGGTGCTGGAATTGTTTCCTTGAACGCACTCAGCTACACCCACGGAAGCGCTTCCCACCAGGAGCTCTGCTGGGGCAGAAAAGCAGCTTAAGGGAAAGAAGGAACTGCAGGAACATTTTATCGCAAGATCCCAGACTGGATGGGATGGGTTTGGGTGGGAGGGGACCTCAAAGCCCACCCGGTGCCACCCCTGCCATGGGGACACCTCTCGCTGTCCCAGGTTATCCCAGCCTGGCCTTGGACACTTCCAGGGATCCAGGGGCAGCCACAGCTCCTCCGGGAATTCCATTCTTCCCCCATATCCCACCCAAATCTCCTCTTTTCAGCTTAAAGCCATCGAAACAGAAATGTTAAGCACATCCCACGCTCAAATCCTCCCTTCCCTCCTCGCGCCTCCGAGATCCCAAATCTCCTCTTGGCTGCGGGGGATGTTTTATGGACCCGGCCACGCCACTGGAATCCCATTTAGTGCTGGAATTGTCCTCGGCTCGGTGCAGGAGGACACCCGACGGGAGCCTCTGCCCCAGTAATTCCGGTTAATTGGCCGTGCCTTCATTGTCCCCTCTGCCATGAGCGCTCATTAAGGCGGCACTAAAACAGAAGGGGAGGGAGGAAATCAAAGCGGAGCGAAGGAAGAGCCTGGTGGAGAGGCTCCAGGAGGGGAGATTGGCACCTGGGCGCTCATTCCAGCTCGGAAAACACAGGGAGTGATGGATGGAGGCACTTACGAGCACCTTGACAGCAATAAAGGGGATGATCCATTCCAGAGCTGGCGGAATTCCAGCGACACGGCCTCGCTCTGCCTCTCCCCGGCGCGGGCAGCGATCCTCGGCGTGTCCCGGCGGGATCGGGGCGCTCTGGGAATGTTGGGGTGGGAATTGTGAGCGCAAGGATCGTGCTCGGGTTAAAGGCGCTCCCGGGGATGATCTGCTGGGAAGCGGATCAGCACAGCCACACCGAGCCAGCAGCTGCTCGGGTGGGTCACAAACATCTCCCCGAGCTCATTCCGGGGGAAAAGCCACATCCCGGCCTCTGGAAAGCTCGGGAGGGGATGCAGGGGGGCAGAAGGGGCCCACCTCAGCATCTCCGTTTGGGGCTGGATCTGCTGTTTTCTCCCAGGACAAGAGGAAATGGCCTCGACTATGCCAGGGGAGGGTCAGGTGGGACATCAGCAGGAATTCCTCAGTGGAAAAGGTTTTAAACATCGCCCAGGGAGGTTTGGAGTCCCCACCCGGGGAGGTGTCCCCGCATGTGGCACTTTGCTCTGGGCTGGGGACAAGGTGGGGATCACAGGGTGACCTCGGAGCTCTTTTCCAGCCCCAGGCGTTCCGTGGCTCCATTCCACCATCCCTCAAACCTGCCCTCCCCGGGGCACACACACACTGTCACCCCAGCGGTGACCCCGCAGTGTCCCCGCCTCGGCCATGGGTCCTTGCGATGCCTTTGCAGCCAACTCGGCCATTTCCTCTCCGCATCCAGCCTGGCACCGAAACCACAGCACTCCTCTCCTCCCGCTCCCAGGTACAAAGCAGCGCAAGCGCTTTGTAATTTAGTTGAAAGAACTGAGGTATTTTCTTTTTAATCCCCTAAACAGCGCTTCCCCCCACCCCCCCCTTCTGCAAAGCGCCAAATCTCGCAGATTTTTTTCTTTTAATTTTTTTTTTAAATTTTAATTTTAGAGGAGAAATTAATGCACGGAACAAAACGCAGGCAAGGAACAAAGCAGAGGGGGCTTGTTTGTCCCCAGCAAAGGCTGCAGATGACAGACAGACTCCTGGCCACTGCAGCTACAGCGCCAGATTCGTACGGCTTTGTCTCCTGCCTTTGATGCCTCAAATTGAAATGTGCTGGAGGACGGTAATTAAAAAAAAAACAAACCCTGAGAGCCACTTGGCTTTTTGCAGTTGGATCCCTCCTGCCTCGAGGTTTAACCCTGCGAAGGATCTCTGCGGGAATGAGATTTCCCGAGGAGCTGCGGCTGCTCCCATCCATGTCCAAGGCCAGGTTGGAGCAACCTGGGATGGTGGAAGGTGTTCCTGGATGGGCTTTGAGGTCCCTCCCAACCCAAACCATTCCAGGATTCCGTGATCAAGGGGATGAGGGCATGGACTGGATCCATTTCCAGCAGAATTCCCTTTCCAGGTCACCCCAGGGATTATTAAAGCCCCTCTGCTTTGTGGGAACAGCGGCTCCAGGTCAGTCCTAAGAGGAAAATCAGATTCCCGTGGCAAAAATGGGAACCAGAGGCTGACCACAACATCCCGGCAGCTTGGAATGAGCCAGGGGGGCTCTTGCCCATCAAGAACTGAGAGAAAAAGGGAATCAAGGCCCAAATCTGTCTCCTGATGCTCCAGCCCAGGGCCTGGGGATGGGAAAACCCCACAAATCCCATCTCAGGGGAGCGGCGAGCCGTTGTTTATAAAAGCAGGATGACCCAACTCATTTGCATCCATTCCCAGCCCCGTGATCAATTCCTGATCAGAACAACTGCTCCAGCTTTGATCCCAATTCCCGATCAGAACAAACTCCCCCAGCCTTGATCCCAATTCCCAATCAGAACAACTGCTCCAGCCTTGATCCCAGTTCCTGAGAAAAACAAACTGCTCCAGCCTTGATCCCAATTCCCGATCAGAACAAACTGCTCCAGCCTTGATCACAGGCAGCTCATTTGGATCTCAGCTAATGAAGGAGAGCAGTGGGAATCAATGGCATTCAATCCACGCGGGAAATCACAGAGCCTGAACCGGGAGCGGAACAGAAATCAGGTTCTTCCCCCGAATTCACCGAATTGATCCGGGGGGTCCAGCCGAGTGCAGGGGATGTGGCAGCATCTCCTGGCACCTCGTGGCAGTGCAGAAACCTCCTCTTCCTAATGATCTCCCCTGGGAAAGAGCTGGAGTAAACACTCCAAAACGACACACGTTAATTTATGCCGGCTGCTGCCTTTGTGTTTCGGAACAAGCTGGGCCCTTTTTTGTTGTGCTGTTTTGTTGTTTTGTTTTTTTTTTTTGTTTAATTGCTTCATGAAAAGTCCCATCAGTGCTGTCAGCACGAATGATGTCACCCAATAACGGTGCCCACCTGGCACCCAAATGGCACGCCAGGAATCAGTCCCCAAAGGGGCGGGGGGAGGGTGGGGGACAAGAGGTGACCCCCAAAGCCACCTCCAGCGCCCCGTGCTGGAAAAGGGACAGGTCGATGGCGAATGATGCCATCCCTGCCCTTGGCAGCAATTCCCAGACCCTGCCCAGCTTCCCCATGGAGCTGTTTGGGCCCAGCTGTGGGACTGGCTGCCCTGCCAGGATGACAAATGTCACTAATGTCACAAATGTCACAAATGTCATAAATGTCACAAATGTCACAAATGTCACGGCACCTTTCTACCCCACCCCAGCTCCCCAAAACCGAGCCCCAGCTCAGGGCTAAGCTCTGTGCTCTGGGAACAGACCCCAGGAACCTCCCTCGCTTCCCAGCCAGGCTCATGGCAAAAAAAAAGGCGGAAAAAAGATGTTAAGAGAAGCAAAAATCTCTTAATAAAATCTCTTAATAAACCCCAAGAAGGATTCTGGGTTTGTCTCTGTTTTGTGCTGCACCACCAGCAGGACGAGGATTCATTAATTCTCTGTCTCTGCGCGTGGTTTGTTCTCCACTCCTTTGGCTGCATTGCTGCAGGTGATTTTTGGCAGCACAGCTTTGGTGCTTTTCGGAGCAGGTGGATCCTCCTTGCAGCAGCACCGATAATTGATGTGTCATTATTAGGGAGATAATTTACTTAAACTCGGTATCAGGCCCTGGGATTAGTGCAGCCTGATCAGATTAGAGGGGACTCTGCCAGGCCTGGATGCTCCCAGGCCAGGAGGGGCTGTGCTGGAGCCTAAAAGGTTTTGTGTAAAAATTTCTGGGATGAAATGTCCCAAAAATCAGCCCGGAGTGTGGGATGGGTCCCCAACTTCTCCCTCCTCATCCCCCCTCATCTCCTTTCCCATCTCCCATCTGGGATGATTCCTAGATCTGAGCATCCGTGTTCTTCTGTGCTCCAAATCCCGACGGAGTGACCCAAACCCGCGTTTTGCAGAGTTTTGCTCAGCCCTGGCCATTTTATGGGCTCACTCCCCGAACTGTGCGGGTGGTCAGTGTCTGAGCCCCCCCTCATTTATCAGAACCCCCCGACGCAGCTCCAGCTCCATCCAAGGCCAACTTCCATCCCTCGGCCTCTTCCAGAATCCCTCTGAAGGGTCAGGACGGGCTCTGGAGGCAGAAGGGGCTGCTCGGGAGAGGCAGCGCGGTCAGAGGGATGTGCAGCAAGCGCTGCTCGATAAAAACCGCATCCTCCTCCTCCTCCTCTTCCTCCTCCTGCTCCTCACCTGCTCTCCCGTCCCCCGCGGGGCGCCCCGGGCCGCCCGGCACTAACAAAGATGTTGTTTAGCAGCTTGTCAGAGCTGTAAATTGGCCGAGCAGCGGAGCCGTTTGCATTCTCCACGGGGCCTGAACTGAGAATTAAACAGTGGCAGCGGCTGCTGGCGCTGCCTGATGGAGCAAATCAATTCTCCCCTCCCTCCTCCTCCTCCTCCCGGCCCGGATTCAGCGCCGCGGTGCCCACGGAGGGCAGAATTTGCCAGACAGTCCTTGAGGGCCGGCGCAAAAAGGCAGCGAGAGATCAGGGCAATTAACCTGAAAAGCCCCTGGAGAGCGAGAGAGGAGGAGATCGGGGGGGGAAAATTCAGGATCCGAGCCCTCCATCTGTCCGCGCGCTGCTTTAATTGATCTGGGAGTCAATCAAAGCGGCGGCAGCTTTTATTCGGCTGCTCCGAGCTCCGTGCAAAGCGAGCAGGGAGAGGGCAGAGCGGGATCCTCCCGCCGCGGCTGGGAGGTGACACGGTGACATGGGCCAGGGGACAGCCGGGCAGCGCACAGCCCGCATCGGGGGACCCTGAGGTGCTCTGGGAGCAGGGCAAGGACCGCAGAGCAATCCGGACCGGGTCTGCGCCATCCCTGGAGGTGTCCAAGACCAGGCTGGAGCCGCCTGGGATGCTGGAAGGGGATGAGCTTAGATGATCCTTGGGGTCTCTCCCAACCCAAACCATTCCAGGATTCTTTCATTCCCCACAACCCCACAGATCCCCAGCCGCCCTCCCTCCTTTCCCATCTCCCAGCCCCGCTCTCCACCCATTTTTGGGGTGCAGCCGCCCCCCTGCCCCCCTGCCCGTGCCCCAGACCCCAGCCCGCCCCTCCCAGCCCCCTTGGTGTGGCCTTGTCGCCTTCGGCACGGCGACGTCTGTTTTGCATGGGCGAGGGAGAGCAGGGGAGCGGTAAACATTGTCTTTATCTGAAAAGCAACAAAAAACATCCAAAGGCTCCGCGCCGCCCTTCCAGAGCCCTCTGGCTCTCTGATTTCCCTTCAGAACACAATTCTGTCCGTGCCGCCCGCGCCGCGGAGCTGTTTTGTTCTCGGAGTGCTGCACGCACAGGAATCACGGCGCTCCTGAAGAGCCCTCACGAGCCGGGGATGCTCTGGCAGTGCTCGGTCCCGGTGATTAACCCGAGCTGAGGCTCTTCCCTGAGCCGGCAGTGCCACACCGAGCACTTCCCGTCCTTTCCGGGTCAGCTCCAGCCCTTCCCGGCCTGGCTGCCAGCACCCTGCCTGGCCCAGAGGATGGAGATGGGCTTGGAGGGGTGGGGCTGCATCCTCATCCACAAAAACCCTGTTTGGCACCTTTATCTCACCCTGGCATGGATAAAAATGCAGTTGGACAATGATTTTCCAGGAATATTTCCTAATTTTAGGGTCTTCCAATGCATCCCTGGAGCCAGAGAGGGGAAAAAGCTCCCGAGTGTCCTTGTCCATGAGTAGGATTTGCGTCTGCACTTCCCAGATGCGGGGGGGAGCTTTTCTAGGGCCAGGGCCAGATGTTCAGGCAGGGAACAGCTGGCTGCACGCCCTGCCCCTGCCCAGATGTTCTGCAGTCCCTCCTGGCGAGGGGCCAGGCCAAGGGCCAGGCTGCAGCTGCATCCCCACATCCCCGATCCTGCTGGGAACCTCCGGATGCACCTTGCACAGGGCTCTGGGAGGACCTTTCACACTGGGAGTTGCCCTGAGATGGAATTTTGTGTAAAATGAGGAATTCCGAGGCTGTTCCCTGTTCTGCCATCACCAGAGCAGCACATGGAGCTTCCAGCTTCATGAGGAAACAGCAGCATCAGAGTCTGTGGTGGGAATAATTCCATTCCAGAGGAGAAATGTCCCTCGCTGGGAACGAACACCCCCTCGGCAGCGGGGATAATCCCAAATCCGCAGTGCAATTCCTATCGGCTTTAATCCCATCCCTCAGGCTTTTCCATGTGCGTCTCCATCATCAGAGGGTTTCAAACCCTCCTGGCTTTGCTTTCCTGAGGGAATATCAGCACCCAGAAGGTTTGGGGGAGGCTCGAAGGAGTGGCTGGGTCAGGTACCAGGTGCTGGTTTAGTCCCTGGTATAAAATCTGGGATCTGGGAGGAGTTTGGAGTGATGGAAGTTGACACTGCCTTGACTGGTGGATGTTTCTCGATCTGGGAACTGGGAATGTCTTGTTCCACCATCCCCAGAGATCAGACAGCATCTAGAGGGGGTGGAGCGGGCTGGGAGCACTGAGATGTCTCCCCTCGGGCCCGGGAGGAGAGGAAGGATCAGATCCCGAGCGATCCCTGCGGGTGTGCAGTGATGAAAGGAGCAATCCCTGGAGGAAAGGAGCAATCCCTGGATGGAAGGAGCGATCCCTGGAGGAAAGGAGCAATCCCTGGATGGAAGGAGCGATCCCTGGATGGAAGGAGCCATCCCTGGAGGAAAGGAGCAATCCCTGGATGGAAGGAGCGATCCCTGGAGGAAAGGAGCAATCCCTGGATGGAAGGAGCGATCCCTGGATGGAAGGAGCCATCCCTGGAGGAAAGGAGCGATCCCTGGATGGAAGGATCAATCCCTGGATGGAAGGAGCGATCCCTGGATGAAAGGAGCGATCCCTGCCCGGCGCCTCCTCGGCACCATCCCGATGGGATCTCTGCCCCCTGGAGCAGCTTTGGGGTGCTCGTTCTGCCCCCAGCTCCCAGCCCAGCCTGCTGTGAGCCCTCTCCCTGCTTCCCCCAGCCTCCAATCGCAGCAGCTCCTCATCTCCATCCCACGAGAGATTCCCAAGGCAGGGAATCGGAGGGAGAATCGTTTCTTCTGTTGTTGCTACAACATTTGGCACCAATCTTCTGTGTCTTTCAGGTGTTCCAGGGATTGATTTTGCATCAGCTGCCTCTCGCTCGGCTCTGAGGCCCGATAATATCACACACACCGCCGAGAGCTCCGGCAGCGGCGCACGGGCTCCAGAGGGAGCTCCATTAGGGCTGGCATAAGTGACAGCCACTGCCAGCAGCCCTAAAAGCCGAGGCTCAGCCGGATGAAAGTTCTAACAAGAGTCAGAGCCATGCAAACATTTCCCTGCGCCTCTCTGACTCTGAAATGGATGTTTGGCTGAGCCACGGCTGTGCCGGGCTGGGAAGGAAAGGGAATGGGTCGGAGATGCCCCGAACACACTCAGCCCCTCCAGCTCCCGGCTTTCCTCCCACCTGGAGCGGGGAGGATTGGTTCCCTGAGCGAGGGAAGGGCTTGGGGTGAGGAGGATTTGTTCCCTGAGCAAGGGAAGGTCTTGGGGTCAGGAGGATTGGTTCCCTTGAGAATGGGAAGGTCTTGGGGTGGGGAGGATTGATTCCCTGAGAATGGAAAGGTCTTGGGGTGGGGAGGATTGGTTCCCTGGGCAAGGGAAGGTCTTGGGGTGAGGAGGATTGGTTCCCCGAGCACGGGAAGGTCTTTGGGCAGCTGCAGAATGACAGCTCAGTGGAGGCTGGGGGTGTGTGTGAAAATCCGCGCTGTTCCAGCCCTCAGGAATGGCCGGGAATGCTCCCCAAGGTCTCCCAGCCACAGCTCCGGACAAAAACATCCCCCGGAGGAATCCCCCCGGTTCCAAACTCCCAGCAATCCCCACCCCAAACAGCAGCCTGAGCACGTCCCGGATCCGAGCGCGGATTCACAGCCCCGGCTTGTAAAGCCTCCCAAATCCCCCCGTCCTCGGGCAGGACGCGCCGGGATTGAGGGAACGGCAGGCTGCAGAGCCGGGATCCGGCTGGAGGAGGGATTTTGGCCGCTTAAGCGCATCCTCGGAGTGAGCTGGCAGAATTCCACCTCGGAGCAGTTTCCAGGGGCGGACGGAGCTCATCCCTCCCTCCCTCCCTCCCCGTGCGCGACTGACTCCTGCCATCTAGCGCTGCTCCCGCCCGCGGATCCCGAGCATCCCGAGCATCCCAAAAACGCCAACACTGCTCCGAGACCCCGGAAAAGGCTCTTCCCGACGGGGCATGACCCGGGAGGGGCTTCGGGGCAAAATCCAGGGAAGGGCAGACGGGAGGGCAAGGGAGGAGGGAGATGGAGATGCCCTGAGGGGGAGGAGAACAAGGGCTCTGCTCTGCCCGCACAGAGGCCACAGGGGACCCCAGACCCCTCTGGGTGACCCCCAGACCCAGCTGGGTGACCTCCAGGCCCCGCTGGGTGACCCCCAGACCCCCTGGGTGACCCCCAGACCCTGCTGGGTGACCCCCAGACCTGCTGGGTGACCCCAGACCCCGTGGGGTGACCCCTGGCCAGGCTGTTTGATCCAAAGGCTGCCCACATGCCGAGGAAATCCGGGCGCCAGCAGCCCCAGGGAGGCTGTGAGGGAATGAAGAGCCCTCAGATGGGGCTGGGGCCAGTGGGGCACGAATGTGGGGTGGGAAAAGCCCCCCCGGAGGCCCCCCAGCACCGCTCTGTGCCTTCCCAGGGTGTGAGGGACACGGAGCAGCCACAGCTTTGAACCTCTCCTCATTCCGTCAACCCCACACCCAATCCCTGATGGATGAACCCATGCCTCCTCCCGCTGCAGACGATTCCCTGGAATGAGAGGGGAGGTCTGGGAAGCTGAACCCGCAGGGCTGGGGGGTCTCACCCCCCGACACCCCCGTGGGACACTCCTACCCTCGGGATGCTCCTCCCCAGTGCTTTTCCACGGTAAGTGGCACTATTAGGCAAATTTGTTATTGACTGCTCTACATTAGGCTGCTTTTTTTTTCGGACTTTCATGGCAACAGGAATAATAAAAATGCACTTTATCTTCCCGGATTTACAGGTTCATAAAGCTGCTTTTGTGCCCCCCTGGGAATCCGGGGATTAGAGGGGCATTAAACACCTCCGGCGAAAATTCCACTCAGGTGAAAAGGGGGGAATTCAAGGGCAAGGAGTGAGCAGAAGCAAAAGTGTGGGTTTAATTTATTATCGAAGGAATAAAAGCCTCATAAAAAAACCAAAAAACCCTTCTCACCAGGCAGGAGGAATCCATAATCCCACTGCTTGTGGATTCTGCCCAGGAACTTCTGGAGATAACAGGCATGGAGGAAAAGGGATCCCAACGCGCAGGAGGAAGAGAGGAGGGCGGAAAAGGCAAGGGAAAACTCCTTAACACCAACCCCTCCTCCCTCTGCAGCAAAACTGATGTTTGTCCAAAGCAGGAGAGAATTCCAGCCAGGAAATGTCCAGATTTGGTGCTGCTCCAGGAGGGGTGGCCTTGCCCAGCAGTGACAAACGGCTCCAGGTGCCACTGAGTGTCACCCACGGCCACAGTTTATTTCTCTCTGAAGCCTTGGCTGGCACCGAGATCATTTTGCTGCTATAAATTAACCCAAACCCTCGAGAATTTGGGGCAAAAATGTCAGGATGAGACCAAACCTCCGAGGAAGTTCTTTCTGCTCCCGAGGCAGCTTTCCCATAAGGAATCGCTTCCCGCGGGAAGTGATCAATAAATCCTCGTTATCAGCACAGAGCCTCTGCTTCGGGCTCTGCCACTCTGCTGAAATCCCTGTCACTGCAGCTGCTCATCCCATCCCCAATCCCGAGGAGTTAGTTGGGATTTATGGAGCCGCGAGAGCACAATCCCCAGCGCTCCCCACAAAGTGCTTTAGGATCCGCTCTTGCCATCTGAGCCGAGCTGTTAAATTTTACTTTTCCATGAATTTCAGCCAAAGGAGTAAATGAATATTTTTTTTTTTCCCATCCACCATTTCCAGGACCGAATCCTGCTGGAGCCACAGCCTGGAATTCCTCCCTCGTTCTCCAGCAGGGATCAGCAGCATTTTGATGCTGTTTTTTCCCTCTCCTTAGGCCAGGAGCCGTCGGAGGCATTTTCCCACAACAAACCCATTCTGGTTTGCAAACCCCCGGCTTGAGCCGCGCCAGAAGAGGGGGGGACATCCCCTAATTAATCCTCAGAGGCCATTAATGGCCTCAGCAGCGCCGCTGGCACGAGCCCGGTGCTCCCGAACAGCTTGAGTTATCCAAGGAGCGGCCGAGAAAGCTCCCTGGGGAGCTGTTCAACATCGTGAATGCACCGCACCAACATCCCTTGCTCCTCCCGAACATTCCCGGCTCATCCAGAACGTTCCCGGCTCCTCCGGAACATTCCCTGCTCCTCCTGAACATTGTCTTCTCCTCCCGAACATTCTCGGCTCCTCCTGAACATCCCCAGCTCCTCCGGAACATCCCCTGCTCCTCCCGAACATTCCCTGCTCCTCCCGAGCCAGCCTGGGCTCCTTCCCGCCCCTCCGGGCTGGGATTCCTCGGGGCAGGATCCCCTTCCCCATGGCCAGGTTCACTCACAGGTTGTTTGTCCCCAAAATATGAAGGTTTTTTCCCAAAATCCCTGCTCTGCTCCTGGCCGGGCCCCGGGGCACTTTGGCTCTGGACAACACCAGGTTTTTCCCAAATTTCTCACTACCTAAAGGCAAGCCCCGCTTTGGGAAGCCTCCCTGGCTTTGGGATCCCTGAGCTGGGAATGGCCTGCTTGGGGCCCGGATATTTTCCTGGCCAGTGGTCTGAACTCCTCCTTTCCACATCTGCAGCACAGCTGGGCACCCGCAGAGGTTTCCAGAGGCTCTTCCCAAAGCTCAGCCGGACCCTCCCCTCCGGAGCTGTCCCAGCAGGGCTGTGCTGTCCCCGGCGTGGGGGGACAGCTCCACCCCTGCGGGACAAATCCGAAACAAAGCCTGGATTTCACTCCGAGCCCGCGGAGGGACAATGCCGAGCTCGGGCTGAGAGCAGGGGAAGAGCGAAGATGAAAAGCTGCTGAAAAAGCTCCTGCCTGGCTGGCTCTGTGTCACTGCTGCTGGTGACGGCAGCCACGGGCAGGTGAACAATAGCAGCCATCAGGAGATATTCTTTTCCTCCTGCAGGGACTGAGTGATCCCGGAGGGATTCGAGCAGTTTGCCAGGACTAAAAAAGGACTGAATTTAAGCTAGAATTTGCAGAAGCTTTCCCTGAGCACCCCCTGGATGCAGCTTCCCCCAAACGGGGTCACAGCAGTGTCAGGGCACAAGGAATGGGGGGCGAGACCCATTTACATCAAATATTATCAATTTTGTGTCATTTTGTCATTCATCTGCTGCTTCACTGAGTCCTGCTCTGGCTGACCTGTGAGAGCTGAGAGTGCAAAGCGAAGTCCCTCCTTCCTTCCTTCCTTCCTTCCTTCCTCCCTTCCTCCCTTCCTTCCTTCCTAAATTCCTAAATTCCTAAATTCCTAAATTCCTTCCTAAATTCCTTCCTTCCTTCCTCCTGAGGTCTGACCAATGCAAGGGGACAGAACACAAGTGCAGAGAGTCATTCCAGGCGCTTCACATCCCAAATATCCTCAGCCATGGACTCGAGGAGCCACCGGAGAGCTCCCAGAGAGCCCTGGCAGAAGCTCCAGAGCTTCTTCACAACTCCTTCCCTCCCCTCCCGAGCTGAGTGCTCCCAGAATGTCGAGAGGGATTGGGAAGGAGCGGGGCAGGAGCACCTGGGCTGCAGCATTCCCATTTTAATATGAAAACCGTCTCGCTGATAACTTTTTCTCATTATTTCTGTGTTATTGTAATTTCATGCCACCTTCTCCTCGCCGGCACCGCTCCTGCCTGCTGCTACACTTGTTCCAGGCTGGGTTTGCCCCCCAGCAATGCTAATCGTGGCTCGGGGAGCGTTTTTATTCATTTTCTGTCTCACTCCCAGGATTTCATGTGACTTATGTCTCCCCCCGAGCTGCCGCTCCTGTGCGAGTCGCAGGGTGAGCAAAGGGGTTTAGCATTCTGCCTGCACACACCTTCTCCTTCCCCTCTCCAAATGAAAGATCATTTGAACTCGGAATTGCATTAGCATGACATTTTTCTGCTAAATTACCCTGGCTGCACTCAGGCTGAAAGGAACCAATCCCCCTTTAACCTGCTGGGCTTAGGGGGGTTCAAACCCCACAGGGGACAGGGGCAGCGAGGGCTGAGCGCTGCTTGGAGGCCTCACCCCAAATTCCATCTGGGAGGGCTCCAGATCCCAGCCAGGATCCCTGTCCAGGATGGATTTACCTCTGTGGCCTCCTCTTCCAGTTCCCAACTGCCCCACCTTGTCCTTGGCGGCATTTTGTAGGTTTGGGTTTATTTTTTGGAGGCACCCAGGCGGTACCAATCCATGCCAGGGATTTCAGGCCTGGAAAAACACCAGAGCCGTGCCAGCACCGCTCCTCCTCCTCCCACTGGCCTGACCTCACTGACTCAGCCACTTGACCATCCCGTTTTCCATCAGAGCTGCTTTCCCCCTGGCTTTTCCCACCTGGCTCTGCTCAGGATGAATCCCTGCCTCGATGAATCTCTGTCTCTGGTCAGGATGAACCCCTGGCTCTGCTCAGGATGCTCAGGATGAACCCCTGCTTCGATGAACCCCTGGCCCTGCTCAGGATGAATCCCTGCTCAGGATGAATCCCTGGCTCGATGAACCCCTGGCTCTGCTCAGGACAAACCCCTGGCTCTGCTCAGGATGAATCCCTGTCTCAATCAATCTCTGTCTCTGCTCAGTATGAACCCCGGGCTCTGCTCAGGATGAATCCTTGGCTCTGCTCAGGATGGTCAGGATGAACCCCTGGCTCGATGAACCCTTGGCTCTGCTCAGGACAAACCCCTGGCTCTGCTCAGGACGACCCCCCGGCCCAGCCGCGCTCCGGCTCTGCCCTTCCCGGCCCTGCATTTCCATGTGCGGAGGAGCGGAGCCCCCATTAGCCCGGCAGAGCGCAGGCAGTAACTATAGCAATGCATCCATCACGGCACGGTAATTACAGCCCGGCCTGCCCGGGCTCTACCTGCCCCCGAACGGCAATCAGCAGCCATTGGCAGCGCTCAATTCTTCGGGCCGCTCCTCCTTTCACAGGATGCTAATGCGGGGGTTGCCATGGTTACCCCACAGCCCTGACCAGCAGGTGCGGGGAATTTGGGGGGGTTTACCTGGGGGGGACCTGGGGGGTTCCAAACTCCCCTCTGGCGGTGCCCGGGTGGGGTTTGGGCAGAGGTTTGGGCTCTCGGCTTCTCACCCAGCTAGTGGGAAAACCTCAAAACCCCAACTCTGTGCTGTGGCCACCAAACCCCTCCAGCCCCGAGCCCTGGAGGGGTCCCCGGGACAAAGCGAGGGTGGCGGAGCCACAAAACCCCCAGGAAGGAGCAGAGGTGTCCCCAGGCAGGAGCAGGACACCGACCGGGCTCCGTGAGGCTGCAAAGGGACAACGGCAGCCAGGGGACACTGCCGAGGTCACTGCTCCCGATGTGTCTGGAGAGGGATCGGGGGATCCTGGAGAGGGATCAGGGGTCCTGCAGAGGGATCAGGGGGGTCCTGGAAAGAGATCATGGGGTCCTGGAAACAGATCAGTGAATCCGGAGAGGGATCAGGGGATCCTGGAAAGGGATCAGGGGGTCCTGCAGAGGGATTGGGGGATCCTGGAGAGGGATCGGGGATCCTGGAAAGGGATAAAGGGAATCCTGGAAACAGATCGGGGGATCCTGGAAAGAGATCATGGGGTCCTGGAAACGGATCAGGGAATCCTGGAGAGGGATCACGGGGTCTTGGAAAGGGATCAGGGGAGTCCTGCAGAGGGATCGGGGGTTCCTGGAAAGGGATTGGGGGATCCTGGAAAGGGATCGGGGGTTCCTGGAAAGAGATCAGGGGGGTCCTGCAGAGGGATCAGGGCATCCTGGAAAGGGATCGGGGGGTCCTGCAGAGGGATCGGGGGGTCCTGGAAAGGGATCAGGGGGTCCTCGGGAGGGACCCGGCTCTGGGTCAAGGTCTCACAAGGAACCCGCAGCAGTTGGGACACAACTTTCCCCTCGCCGCTCTGCTCTCGTTTCAGCGCTGAGCCTCCCCGGGAGCGGGCGGAGGATGAGGCTGGAGCCGGGGATGGTTCCGAACGGCAGCAGCAGCCTCTGGCGGGCGCGGCGGGGCCTGCAGCGAGACCGAGCCGCGGGACCGGGAGAGGGGACATGGGACAGGGGACACGGGAGAGGGAACCGGGAGTGGGGACAGGGGAACGGTGACACGGGAGCGGGGACACGGGAGAACATGGGAGCAGTGACACGGGAGGGGTGACACGGGAGCGGGAACTGAGCTCATTCCACGCGGGAATGGTGACACGGGAGCGGTGACACGGGAATGGGGACATGGAGTGGGGACCGAGCTCATTCCACGCAGGAAACATCCGGTAAGGAAAGGAGCCCCTCAGCTCCTCCTCCTTCAAGATGCACGAGGGGAAAAAACCACTCACCCAGAGTAAAAATGTGCTTATCCAGAGTTTAAAAAAAAACCAAAAAAACCCAACACTTTTCCAGATGAAAAAACTGCTTATAGAGTAAAAACCACTTTTCCAGATTAAAAAAAAAAACAAAACAAAACCCCACACTTATCAAGAGTAAAAACCACTTTTCCAGAGTAAAAAAAAAAAAAAACCACTCCCAAGAGTACAAAAACTAGGGTTTTACNATCCAGAGTTTAAAAACCCTAGGTTTTCATGCTCCCCTCTGGAATTTTCCTCAATAAACCCCTTGAAGCCAAACTCATCACCCCTGAGTGCATCAAAGCTCTGAGAGGGATCAGATTGAACAGAAGTGAGAACAACTGACATTTCAAAGTGGCTCCAGCAGAGAAGCCTCACCTGAAAGCATCACCCGGAGGGAGCGAGGGATTCAATCAATTCCCCTCTCCTGCCCAGCTCAGTGCTGGCCCCAAATCAGAGACCAGCTGGTCCCAAATGTGAGATCAGTCGGCCCTTATCCCATCCCCGATCCCTTATCCCATCCCCATCCCTTAGCTTGTCCCGATCCCTCATCCCATCCCCAATCCCTTATCCCATCCCCGATCCCATATCCCATCCCTGATCCCTTATCCCGTCCCAGATCCCTTATGCCGTCCCCAATCCTTTATCCCATCCCCCATCCCTTATCTTGTCCCAATCCCATATCTCATCCCCAATCCCATATCTCATCCCCAATCCCTTATCCCATCCCCAATCCCATATCCCGTCCCCAATCCCATATCCTGTCCCCAATCCTATATCCTGTCCCCATCCCTGATCCCGTCCCCAATCCCATATCCCATTCCCAATCCCATATCCCGTCCCCAATCCCATATCCTGTCCCCATCCCGCTCTCTCCTCCTGAGCTCAGGAATTCTCTCCTCTCCTTCTCCCCCCACTGACCCCTCTCAGTTCTCATGGGGGCCCTGCCCAGCCCTGTCATCCCCCAAAAAGCAGCTCTGAGCCTCCTGGTTTTTTGGGGAAAAAAATTCCCTGCTGGGATTTTGGGGGAAAATGGCTTTTCCTTCCAAGATTTTGGGCCTGGATGAGTTAGACAAAGGTGCAGGTCCAGGTGTGCTGGGACAGGAACGTCCCCGGGGTGGCAATGGGGTCTGCTGCCTCCCCCAGAGCAGGCTGGGCTTCAGTCAACCCAAAACCCATTTAAAGGGCTCTGGAGAATAAGCAGAGAGGAAAATCTGCTCGGGGTTTTGCTCTGATTTAGTGAGACCGGCTCAAATCCGTGTTTATGCAGCCCCCGGCTCCATAAATCCCAGAATTACTGCTCCTATTTAGGAGTGATTTAAGTTGGTTTAAGGGCTTCGAATTTGCAACAGTGCAGCCGAATGGGTTTTTCACACCCCAGTGAGGTAAATAAACAAACCCCGGAGTCTCCCAGCCCCCCCAAACCCACAGGATACTCGGGATGCTCCCGCTCCGAGCTCTGCTCCAGCCCCAAACTGTCCCCGCGGGGCCTTTTAACCCAATTTCCACATCCTGTGTTGGAGCTGGGATAAAAGCTCGTTCCCAAAGCTCTCCTGCAGCTCAGCCGGAGCTCCGGGGTTGGGGCTGAGCTCACACGGATCTCATCCCACGCGGACAGAGCTGGGATTCCTGGAATGGCTTGGGAAAGGCCTTAAAACTCATCCAGTGCCACCCAGGGACACCTCCCGCTGTCCCAGGTTATCCCTGGGACACTTCAGGGATCCAGGGCAGCTCAGCTCCTCTGGGAATTCCATCCCAGCCAAGAATTCCTTCCCAAAATCCCATCCGTCCCTGCCCTGTGGCAGTGAGAAGCCATTCCCTGCATCCCATCCTTGGAAATTCTCTCTCTCCATCTTTATTCCACCTCCCTTCCGGCCCTGGAAGGCCCCAGGGAGCTCATCCCAAAGCTTCTCCAGGGAATGGCCCCACCCCATCCCAACAGAGCTCTCCCGCTGCTCTAATCCCACATTTTGGGGTGGAAAGGAGGATAACCACAGCAGGAAAACCACAGCAGGAAAACCCAGCCCTGGCATGCCGGGAAAGCTCATGGAGATCGGTGTGGGATCATCATGCCAGGGACTGGCTCCTTATGGGGTCTGGATTAGGGTTTGGAACCCCCGGATGGTTTTGGTGCTTGCATCCATCAGGATCAGAGGGTCCTGGGGACATCAAAACCAGAGATCTTCTGCCTCTCCTGGGATGTCCTGCAGTGGTTTTGGGCAGCAGCGTCCCCCTCGTGCCACCCCAGTGCCCGGAGAGGAGCAGCTCCCGCTGTTACCCCCGTGCGGAGCAGCAAGGGACATATTCCCCAGTTTTGGGGAATTTTCCTTGGCTTTGGGGGATATTCCCAGTTTTGGGGGATATTCCCCGGTTTTGGGGGATTTTCCCTGGTTTTGGGGGATATTCCCCGGTTTTGGGGGATATTTCCCAGTTTTGGGGGCTATTCCCCGGGGCAGGGCTCCCACACGCTCACGGGGGTGGCACTGGGTTCAGCCCAGCTGCCGCTGTCACCGCTTGGCTGTGACAAATCCTGGCCTTTCTTGTGGAAATCGCCAGCGCTGAAAATCAAATTATCCCCGGCCCAGACGAGGCACAGCCCCACCCTGGGGAGGAAGGATTTGGGAAAGAGCTTTTATCACAGGGATGCAGGGGAAGGATGGGGAGCACGGGGACAGCACTTGGGGATTTGGGGTTTTGTGCAGCCTGGGGAGAGAGGAATTCCTGCTCAGGAAAACAAAGAGGGCCTGGGCAGCGCGGGGGAATAATCGGGGTTTGTTCTGGCTTTTTCTCAAGCTCTTTCACCCCAGTTTTCTGCACTCTCAGCCCAGTGGGAACCTCCAGGTGCATTTCTCACCCTTCCTGAGCCAGGGGATCACGCTGGGATGGGTTTGGGATCTGGGGGCTGCACCGGCAGGGCAGGGAAAGCCTCTGGCACCATCCTGCAGCTTCCCACTGCTCCTCAGCCCCACGAACCGGGCAGGGCATGGTGCCACCCCCAGAGTGTCCCCAAGTGTCTGCACAAACTGGACAGGGCATGGTGTCACCCCCAAGGTGTCCCCAGGTGTCCCCTCAGCCCCAGAGACACCGGGCAGGGCATGGCATCATGCCCACAGTGTCCCCAGGTGTCTGCACAAACTGGACAGGGCATGGCATCATCCCCAGAGTGTGCCCATGTGTCCCCTCAGCTCCAGAGACACTGAGCAGGGCATGGCATCACCTCCAGAGTGTCCCCAGATGTCCCCTCAGACCCAGAGACACCTGACAGGGCATGGCATCACCCCCAGGGTGTACCCAGGTGTCCTCTCAGCCCCTCCGGCCCTGCCTGAGGAGCTCTGCACCTCCCCCGCCTCCCTCCCTGCAGGGCGGGATCCCAAATACCTGAAGGGAAAAGCGGAGATTGGGAATCTCTGCCGTCCCAGAGCGATGCTGGCACTCCTGGGGCACACCCCACCCCTCACTCCCCTTTGCTCTCCCCCTCTGCCCCTTGCCCTGGGAATTCCTGGGTGACTTTTCCCTGATTCCCATTTTGGGGACCCACGGGAAGGGAGGAGGGAGGGACCCTCGGTGGGCTCCATCTCCCCCCGAGCCCCAGCGCGTTTCCCAGGGCTGGATCCGGGGGAAGCTGTGCCCAGAGGGGGTGCGGGAGCCCCTGGCTCCGCTCCGGGGGGCGATGGAACCGTGCTTCCCTCCTCCAGCTCGGGATGAATTATTCACTCCCGGAGTGCAGCAGCTCTGCTGAATTATTGAGCAGGACTTGGATCCGGAGGCCGACGAGGTAGAAGCAGAGGGAGCTGAGCAGAGCACTGAACATCCCAGGGGAAAGCCGGGCGCTTTTCCCTCCGCCTTTTCTCCTGGAAAGCGGCGGGAGAGCGGCCTGGGCCATCCCGGGTGAATCCCGGGCAGGCAGAGGCAGCCAAGCTGCTCCTGGGTTTGCTGCCCGACTGGTTCGGGGCTGGGAGATGAGCGTTGCATAAGGGGTGAGTAATGTGAGCAGGAGGAGGAGGAGGAGGAGGAGGAGGAGGAGGAGCAGGAAATGCTGCAGGAGAGCAAACTTATGCTCCAGAGCCCCTGGAGTGGGCAGTACCGAGGCTGGGACGTTTCACCCACGATATTCCTGTTTCCAACCTCGGATGTCACACCCAGCTCCAGTTCCCTCCTGCACTTTGGGGGTTCCCCCTCACCCTCCTGCCTTTATTCCACCCCTCAGCTCCCTCCCCAAGCCAGCAGCAGGGTTTGGAGCAGGATTTGGAGCACTTTATCTCACAGATAAAACATCCAGGCTCTGCATTCGCCTTTTGTCCAGAATGCCCCGAGGAGCCAAATTTTCCATCTCCTCTTTGTGGCCCCGAGGAGCAGAAACCGCGTTTGCTCCCGTAGGGAAACCCCACCAGGATGGCTCCTCGGGATGAATTCCTGGCTGGCTTTGACCTGGATTGGACAGGGACGGTTCCAAGGGTTCCATGCAGACCCCAGAGCGACCCCAAGGACCCCCAGCTCATCCCTGCCCCAATTCCGGAGCAGGCTGCTCTGTCAGAGCATGGAGCCAGCGTTGCTCTGACGCTCTGGGGACGTGTTTGGGGCTTGTCAGTGTTTCAGCATCAATCAAAGGAAGAGGCAGAGGAGCTACGCAGGATCTGAGACGTTCTCTCAGCATTAATTTTAATGGGAAAGGCACGGATGAATCCCAGAAGTGGAAGAGGAAATATCAATGTGCCTTTGAGCCGGGATGGGATTGGATTTTTCTCACGACCTTTTGAGGGTTTGATTTTTTGCTGCTCAGAGGGCTGGGATTGAAACCAGAGCTGCTTCCCAGGGAAGGGAGTTGGGAGCAGAGTTTGCTTCTCGAGCTGTGCCTGCCCCAGCCCTGGAAAGGCTTGGAGGGGCTTGGAGCAACCTGGGACAGTGGAAAGTGTCCCAGGGGGTGGAATTGGATGATATTTAAGGTCCCTCCCAGCCCAAACTATTCTGGGATTGTTCTGGCTCAGATTTTACCCAAAATTACAGAGCGGCACAGAGGAGCCGCATCCCTCGGGCCCTAAACGCTGTCGGGAAGGACACGCTCGGAGCTCAGAGGGGATTGTTGCAATGGATTCTCTCCTCCACCCCGACCGAAACAAGAATTACCCGCGGCCCGGCTGGAAATCCTTTGTGTGGCACAATGGGGACAACATCGCGGGACATCAGCTGGTGGCTGGGCCTGGCGGGGGCTGAGCTCATGAATATTCAGCGGCCCCAAAGCAGAGCCCATCTGACACCGGGACGGCTCCTCTGCTGCTGCCTCGCACGCTGTAGGTTCACGGAATCCACCAATGGTTTGGGATGGAAGGACCTTAAATCCCATCCCATCCTCCCCTGCCATGGCAGGGACAGCTCCCACTGTCCCAGGCTGCTCCAAGCCCCAATGTCGAGCCTGGCCCTGGACACTGCCAGGGATCCAGGGGCAGCCACAGCTGCTCTGGGCAGCCTCTCCCAGCTGTTCCCGCAGCATTTTCCATCCATTTTCAACCTCAAATCCACCCCGTGGGCTCATCCCGGTCCCTGCAGCTCCAACACGAGTCAGGTCCTGGGTTCGGTGGCATTTGTGACCCTCCTGCCCTTGGGAAATGACCCAAACTCTGCTCCTGCTCTGCTGCACGCCAGCCTCAGACCCCGGGCACAGCAAATCCCCACGGCGGAGCAGAGGCACTGCAGGGAAGAATTCACTGAGGAATGCTTGGGGAGGGCTGGAGGAGGACCCTGGGGAGCCCTCAGCCATCCCAAGGACAGATCCCAGTCCTGGAGCCCCAAATCCCTGCTCCGGCACCTCCGGGAAGGCTCAGGCTTTGGGATCAAGCCTTGGGCTGAGGCTTTAGGCTCACACTTTGGGATCACGTTTTGGGATCAGCCTTCAGGTGGCCCCACAGTCACACTCTCCCCACTTGGAAGGAAAATTGCTGTCCCTGTGGTTTTGGGGAGCAGCCTCCAGAGCAGGAGGGCTGTGACACCCCCGTGAGACCCCCAGCTCCCGATCCCAGCTCCAGGGAATGTCCCTTCCCTGCCCCACCAGCATTTCCCACCTTGCCCTCACAGCCAGTGCCTGGATCTGTTTGAAATTCCCGTGGAAAAATAAAGGTAAATAAAGGATAAACTTTATTATCCTGACACCCCCGTCCTGCTGCTCCAGGTTCCATCGGAGCTCTCCAGGCCTGCAGAGCCTTTGGAGGGTTTGTTTCCTTTTCCAGTCTTGCCTCACTCCTCCAATTTTCCTTCATGGCTCTGTGGGGGAAAAAGTCATTAAATACACACCTACTTCTTGCTTTTATCACTGATCTTATTATCTTGTAATTCCTCCCTGAGCAGTAAATGAGTACGAACCGAGTTCTATCCAATTTCAATGGATTTGTAAATAATCTGGCAGTAGTAAAAAAGAAAAAAAATAATAAAGGGGGAAAAATCCTGTCTTTGTAATTTCTGCTTATCCTTTATCCTAAAATATAAGGGAGAAGGGGTTTTTATTCCATGTATCCATGTAAATCCACTTACTGCTGTGTCCAGGGCGATTAGGGAAGGAGGGGATGAAGGAGTGACTCAGTCCCCTCCACCTGAGCCCTAGGGAGGTGCCGAGAGCAGGGCCGGAACATTTCCCTGCCCCAATTCCCTGCGGGGAAACAAATCACGGCTGCTGCACCCCCTGTTTGCAGCCGAATGACAAAAAGTGGATTATCGGGAGTTCTTTTTTTTTTTTCCGGTTGGGTTTTGCTGGAGGATTTTTTAAACTCTGTTAAAAGGTGGGAGAGGGGAATGCTTGCAGGGTGATTTTCATGACAGATCGGGTCCCACCATGGGGAAATCCAAGCTCCGAGGATTCTGGGGGGATTTTCAGGGACAGACAGAGCCTGGCCCTCACCCCACGCTCCTCAAGAACCCAAACCTCCACCAGGATCCTTTCCGGTTTCTCTCCAGGGCTCCCTTGCCCTGGGAAGGCTTCCAGGTGACTCAGGAGGTGAGGCAACAGCGCCGAGCCAGAGCTGTGGGGGAGGACAGAGCCCATGGCGAGTGCTGACACGAGTGGGACGGGATGGGATGGGATGGGATGGGATCCATGGGATGGGATGGGATGGGATGGGATGGGATGGGATGGGATGGGATCCATGGGATGGGATGGGATGGGATGGGATGGGATACAGGGATGGGATGGGATGGGATGGGATGGGATCCATGGGATCCACGGGATGGCATGGAGCAGCTGGGGAGGGCGAGTCTCAGCCCAGAGGAGCTGAACACATCCTTGGGGACACTCAAGGGGCAGCTGAGGGACACCACAGGGCTCTGTCCCCCTGCCCCCCCCCATGGTGGCCGAGCTCCTGAGCTCCCAACGCTACCCAAGCACAGAGGATTCCTGAGAAGCCGCAGCTCCAGCCGCTGCCCATCTGCTGCAGAGCCCTCCTTGGCTGGGCCGCCCTGCTTGGCTGTGATTCCCTACAGAAACCCTGAGCTGCGCTCCACCGACAATGAACCCTCATTTCCCTGGAGCGGAATGCTGCTGAACCATTTCTGTGCTCACGTGGATTCGCTTTCTCCTTCCCCTCCTTCTCCTTGTCCTCCTCCTTCTTTCTACTTGTTTCTCTCCCTCTCCCTCTTCTTCTCTTTCTTCTCCTCCTCCTCCTCATTCTCTTCCTCCTCTTCCTCGTTCTCCTTCTCCTTCTCCCTCTCCTTCTCCCCTCCCTCTCTCTTTCTCCTTCTCTTCTTCCTCTTCTTCCTCTTCCCCCCTTCACTTCGGAGCTCCCAAAATAGCAAATTCCAGCCGCCTGCTCTCGCGGCACCCGCGGGATTGTGGGAGCGCTGCTCAGCTCAGCAGAGACCGCGGGAGCTGCCAGGAAACAACATTAAAAAGAGGCAGGGGGTGGATCTCGTCTGCCGAGCGCCATAAATCACAGCCCCGCGTTCGTGCCGAGCTCCAGCCCCGCTCCGCCCCCGCAGGAGCGCTCCCGCTCCGTGCGCAGCGCCCCGGCAGCGGGGGCGGAGGGCTGCGCGTCGGGCACACCTCCCGCCCGTGCTGGGCTGCTGGCCCGGCTCCCACCGGAGGAGCGGAGCGGCGCAAATCCCCGTGCCCGGCCCGGCTGCGCTCCTGAGTCCTGCCAAGGGCTGGAGCTGCACCCGTGGGACACGATCCCAATCCCACACCAGCCCAGGGTGGCACTGCTTTCGTCCCTGTCCCCGAGGCTTCGGGTCCTGGAGGTCCTGCTGGACTCACGCACCTCTCCCCGTGCTGCTGCGGGGGCTCTGTGTGTGAACCCAGGAGGGTTTCCCAGGCGGATTTTGGGAAGGGATTGTGCCAATCAGGCACAAACCGCGCTGTGCCGGCTTTTCCCGGGGCTCCGTCCCTCCCGATCCCATTCCCCGGTGCAGGAGCAGACGCGGGCTCAGGGATCCTCCCTCCCCGCATACCTGACCCGGCCTCGGCCCCGCAGCCGTGCCCGGGACAAGCCCAGATGTGCCGCCAGCTGCCCGCAGAATTCCTGAGCGCTGCGTCAGCGCCGCTGGCCTCGCGCAGCGCAGGCAGGAAAACCTGGCGGAGGAAGAGATTCCCGGCCAGGTGAGGGGGAAGGAGGCGAAGAGGCTCCCCAGGAGCAGAGGTGCAGGGAAGGAAGGGATGTGGGAACATGACTGCACCTCCGGCCTGGTTCCAGGCTGCCAGGAGCAACGGGAATGGTATGGAGCCCGTGGGTACCTGCTCAGATCCCCCTGACATGGAAAAATCACATCTGCACGAGCAGGATGGGCCTGACCTGTGGCCCAGCACAACCTGCTTGGGCTACAGAAACTGGGGCCCAGCCTGTATTGATTTAGCAGAGATATTCAGGGTTTTTCTTTAGAGCACCCCTCGCTCTGCTCAGCACTCAGGTGAGCCCAGGAGGGGTCAGGTCGCCCCAGATCTGTCCCTTGGCCCAGCAATTCCCAGCCCCACGGGCCGGCTCCCCGCGGTTCCGATTGTGCCATCAGCCCGGCTGTGGCCGGAGCCGGGCATAGCCCAGGCCGGGCACTTCGGAGCATCTGCTCGAAGCCCTCGCTCCGAATCAGGCAGAACAGGAACTTCAGCCCGGACCTTTCCCGGCCGGCCGGGCTCCCCGCTGCTTCCCCGGGGCTCTCTCGGCTCTGTTCCCGCAGAGCTTCCCAAGGAGCCAGACCCAATCCCAGCGCCAGGAGAGTCCAAATCCAGCCGCGTCCCTCTCTCCCTTCCCTTCTGCATTCTGCCCCAGAGCGAGCAGAAGATCTCGCCGTGCCCAAGGCCGGCCCGGGGTGCAGAGGAGGGGCCGGGGGCCGGCACACAAAGCCGGGGGCTGCGCCGGGGCGGGCCCGGTNCGCGCCGCGCCGAGGAGCCAGCGGCCACCCGAGGTGGGCACGGACGGGACGCGGGGGACCCCGGGGGGCCGTGCCCGGGGAGATCCGGGCAGGGGCACGGAGGGGACGCGCGGCGGAAACGCTGGCGGCAGCGGGGGACGCTGCCCGGGGAGCTCGGGGACACAGAGGCGACACCGGGGAACCGAGGGGACCGGCGGG
>VZRL01001197.1:252046-270057 GCA_013397895.1 Origma solitaria
TGCTCCCCTCTCCAGCTGTGCTCCCCTCTCCAGCTGTGCTCCCCTCTCCAGCTGTGCTCCCCACAGCTGCCCATGGCACACCCCCATTCTCACTCCCTGCACTCCCAGTATCACTTACATTTATTTTTTGCCCCTTTCACACTTCACAAAATGCCTGCCCTGACCCAGCCAAGCTCACAACCCCCTTAAATATGCAACCCCAATACATCCACGCCGTGAATGTCCACAGTGACCGTTTTCGGTGGCTCAGCAAGCCCCTCTGGCTCCAACCCCGATATATCCACGCTGTGATTGTGTGTGAATGTCCAGGGTGACAGTTTTTGGTGGCTCAGCAAACCCCTCTGGCTCCCTGCCGAGCCTCAGGGTCCCCACATTTCACAGAGGGAAGATTCAGGTGTGAGGTTGAACAAGGAAAGGGGAACAGGTCTGCTCCCCCTTTTTGGAGGTCCCCAAAGCCTGTGCCCTCCCAGCTGTGCTGTCTCCAGAGCCTTCATCTTCTTGCCACTGTCCATGAATTCCAGCTCCTCCACGTCTTTCAAAGTGCTCATTTTAAAGAGAAAAGGAAGGAGAAGAAAAGCGTGCCCAACCCTCTCAGGGGTGCGTGGGAGGGCTGGGGCTGATGGAAACGCCTCCTGCCAAGAGGCTGCAAAGTCCCAGCTCTGCCTCCCCACATTTCTCCCATCTCCTACAGGCACCCCAAAAGCCCAGGGCACGCCTGGCCGAGGGGACAGCGAGCGTGGCACCCCCGGAGCAGCAGCTCCGCACACCCTGCGGCCTCTCCAGGGGATCAAACCGCCCCAGCCCTGCCGTGGGTGCGTGTAAACACCCCGGGTGGAAAATAAAAACACAGCGCTGTGTCCCAGCCCGGCGCTGCTCCCCTCTCGCTGGCACGTGCTGAGCGCGGGCTGGGGACGCTGTCACCGCAGGTGGCGGCTGTGACACAGCCCGGGCCCCGCAGGCAGCGACACGAGCGCTGTCGGGAGCTCCTGTGCCAATTTTCCCGTCCCTGCAGCCATCCCTCCCCTCGTGCCTCTTCCCTGCGGGAGCGAACCGAGCCAAAGCTTGCGCCGTATCAGCACAGCCGGGCGGCCGCTCCAGCCTCGGGTCTTTCTTCCTTCTCTTAATCTCCCAAAACTGGATTTGGGGATTAACGCTGATAGTCTGCCTCGCCAGGACTTTCCTTTGACACTTAATCAAACCGCGTCCTCGGGGCACGGAGAAGGGAAAACAAATAAAGCTGAGGGATGAGTGCGGGTGGTGCTGCCCTGGCTGGGAGCAGGCGGCAGCGAGCAGGAGCCAGGAATGGGAAAAGAGGAGAGGGGAAAGAGAGGAATGGGGAAAGAGGAGTGAGGAAAGGGAGGAGAGGGGAAAGAGAGGAGAGGGGAGAGAGAGGAATGGGAAAGGAGAGGAGTGGGAGAAGAGAGGAGTGGGAAAGAGGAATGGGGAAAGGAGAGGAGTGGAGAAAGAGAGGAGAGGGGAAAGAGAGGAGTGCGGAAAGAGGAATGGGGAAAGAGGAATGGGAAAGGAGAGGAGTGGGAGAAGAGAGGAGTGGGAAAGAGGAATGGGGAAAGAGAGGAGTGGGAAAAGAGAGGAGTGACTCTGGGATTGAGGATGGGGCAGTGAGGGTGCCCTGGCACAGCGTTCCTGCGCCCCCTCCTCCACCCAACCCTGTCCCACCCGCACTTTCAATCCCCGGATTCCTGCTCGGACCATGGGAGCTCGGGCTGGGGAAGCTCTGGAGAGGAGCTGGAGCAGCCAGTGCTGCCGCTGGGAGCTCTGAGCTGCTCCCATCCCTCCCTCCTCATTCTGTGCCATCAGGATTCAGCTCATTCTGATGATGAGCCTTCCCCCTTCTCCCACCTCCCCCCTAATTATCGAGATGGATGTGCTTTTCCATTAGAGCCAAGTGTCACCGAGGCCACCAGGAGCTGGGATTTTATTTTATTTATACTTTTCCCCTCACAACAAAGCGAAGGAGCCCAGAGCCCTGCATGCCTCTGATCGCTGATCACAGCACTCGGCGCCTCTTGTCCTCTCAAGTGCTGCACAGCCATTAACGGTAATTAAAGCTCTCGGAGTCCCTTTTCAGGCAGGTTAAGAGGAGCCCTGGGAATTGGAGAGGAAAAGGGAGCGCCGGGGATGCGGGAGAGGTTGTGGCTGCGGGATCCATCCCGGAACGAGCAGCAGGCGCGGGGGCTCGTTGAGATCACACCTGTTAGACTGCTAAAAATTGCTGCAAATCCCTTTTCCTCCTCTCGGCGTTTTTAGAGGCTCCTGTAGAGAACCATCCTGGCTTTATCCAGGATGCTCCCAACCATTGGCTCCCGACCAGAGCCTCTTCAGTGCCCGATCACCCTCTGGGGGAAGAACCTTTCCCTGATATCCAACCTGAATCCAGCCTTGATATCCAAGTTATCCAACCTTGATATCCAACCTGATATCCAACCTAAATCCAGCCTTGATATCCAATCTAATCCAGCCTTGATATCCAACCTGATATCCTACCTAAATGCCCCTGACACAGCTCCAGCCGTTCCCTGGGTCCTGTCCCTGTCACAGAGAGATCGGAGCCGCCCCTCAGGAGGAGCTGCAGCTCCCAGTGAAGTCCCCCCAGTGTCTCCCATCAGGTGCCACCTCAGAGCCCCAAACCTGACAGCTGCAGCAGCATCACCCCTCTCCTCACACTGTGTCCCCGTGTCCCCGTGTCCCCAGGCTCGCCGCTCCCGGCCGCGCCCAGGGCTCTGCTATGACCTGGCCCCTCCGGCCGGCCCCGTGTCCGCGCCGGGGGCAGCATGGGCAGCGTCAGCAGCCTCATCTCTGGCCACAGCTTCCACAGCAAGCACTGCCGCGCCTCGCAGTACAAGCTGCGCAAGTCCTCGCACCTCAAGAAGCTCAACCGCTACTCGGACGGGCTGCTGCGCTTCGGCTTCTCGCAGGACTCTGGCCACAAGTCCGGCTCCAAGAGCAGCAAGAATGAGGACTTCTTTTACATCAAGGTCAGCCAGAAGTCCCACGGCTCACACCGGCCAGACTACGCCGCCCTCGCCGGTGGGGAGCTGGGTGTGCCCGCCGGGACCAGCGGGCTGGACTTCGGGACGCCCACGCCGCAGAAGCTGATGCCCTTCCCCAGCCAGCTGGAGGTGGTGAGTGGGGAAACCTGGCCCTGGGAGTGGGGGGATGTCCCACTGGAGCCCACCTGTCCTTAAAGTCTCACCACAGGGTTGTCCTGGTTATGGTCCTGAGGAAGATCAGGGGAAAGTTTGTGCTGGGAGGTGGGAGAGCAGGGGCGGCTGGGGGCACTGTGCCACCCTCTGTTTTTGGAAATTCGGATCAGCAACTTGACCCGAAGGATTTGGATCCTTCAATTTCCAAACGCAGAGGCGGCAGTTTCAGTCAGCAGCATCCTCCTGAGCATCCTCCCGAGCCCTCGGGCAGCCCTGAGCTGTCCCACACGGGGCTGTGGTCTCGGGGGCAGAAGGACTGGGGGCACACACGAGGAGTTTGGGCCAAGTTTGGGTCGCTGCTGACGGGGCTCTGCTCTTCCCTCCAGGGCGGGGAGAAGCCGCTCCCTCGTCCCACGGCCTTCAAGCCGGTGCTGCCGCGCTCCGGGGCCATCCTGCACCCGTCCCCCGAGAGCGGGGGGCCCCTGGCCCAGCAGCTGCACCCCCCGGAGAAAGGCAAGGAGCAGGAGCTGCGGCCGCTGCCGTGCTCGGGGGGCCTGTCCGACTCCGGCCGCAATTCCATGTCCAGCCTGCCCACGCACAGCACCAGCAGCAGCTACCAGCTCGAGCCCCTGGTGACGCCCATGGGCCCCATCAGCCGCTTCGGGGGCTCTGCCCACAACATCCTGCAGTGTGCCATCATCCAGGACAGCAACATGATGAGCCTCAAGGCCATGTCCTTCTCCGACGGGGGCAACAAGATCCTGAACCCCGGCAAAGCCCCCCACCACCACCCGGCCGCAGAGAAAGCCGTCTGCGTGCGCTCTCCCATCTCCACGGACGAATCCACCATCCAGGAGCTGGAGCAGAAGCTGCTGGAGAGGGAGGGGGAGCTGCAGGAGCTGCAGTCGAGCTTCGAGGAGAAGGAGATCAGCTCTTGCCAGGCCTACGAGGAGAAGCAGCGGCGCTGCAAGGAGGAGCTGGAGGGGCTGAAGCAGAAATGCAACAGCAAACTCAAGCAAACCTCGCAGAAAACGCAGCGGACGCAGCAGGTGCTGCACCTGCAGGTGTTCCAGCTGCAGCAGGAGAAGCAGCAGCTCCGGGAGGAGCTGGAGAAACTCATGAAGGAGCAGAACCTGCTGGAGACCAAGCTGAGGTCCTATGAGAAGGAGAAGACGAGCTTCGCTCCGGCGCTGGAGGAGACGCAGTGGGAGGTGAGAGGCAAAAGGGGGCCCAGAGCAAAGGGGCTGTGGAGGGTGAGAGCTCCAGACCCTCCAGCCCTTCCCCATCTCTGTTCCTGCAGCCAGCAGAGCACCCCAGGCTGTAGGAAATGGTAGTGAGATCCCAGGAGAGCCCCAGGCTGTCCCACGGGGAGCTGTAATTGGGGTTCTCACTGCCCCTCCTAACCCTTCTCCTCACCCAGGGAAACAACCACTGCATAAAACCCCTCGGTCATTAAAATAACTCAGCATTCCCAGCCTCCAGCACGGCTTTTCCAGCAGCCTGCCCCACAGGAGCAGTAAAGCTGCCTTCCCACCAGGAAATAGGAACTACTTGGACTTGCCAGGGCCGTTGGTTAGGGAGCAGTAAAACCTTCCACTCTCTGCTTAAGCTTAATTTACTCACTCCTTGGTTCTGCTGAGCAACGACGGTCCAACCGTGGCAAATTCCAGTGTTTAATAACAAGTATTTGTAATATTAATGATAAACAATAATTAGAATTAAATTAATATGATAAACGATAAGGAAATTAAATATAAATCAATACAATATAAATTAACATAAATTAACATAATAGAAATTAATATAAATTAATATAATATAATATAAATTAATATAAATTAATAAAAATTAATATGATATTATATGATATGATATAATATAAATAATATTATTTTTCTATAAATATAAATTAATATGATAAACAAGAATTAGGATTAAATTAATAATAAATAAGTGAACTAAATTCAGGGTCTCCAGACACTGAACCCCAGCTGTGCCCCGCTCACGCGGGGTGCCCTGGGCCTTGCCCAAGGTCCAGCTTTAACTCAGGTGCTCTTTCCCCCTAGGTGTGTCAGAAATCCGGTGAGATCTCCCTGCTGAAGCAGCAGCTGAAGGAGTCCCAGACCGAGCTCACCAGCAAGACCACGGAGATCCTGAGCCTGAAGGCGCAGCTGAAGGAGGTGCGGCTGAAGATGGAGGGGCTGGAGATGAAGGCCCAGGAGCTGGAGGTGTCGCTGCGCACCAAGGCCATGGAGCTGGAGGTGTGCGAGAACGAGCTGCAGCGCAAGAAGAACGAGTCGGAGCTGCTGCGGGAGAAGGTGAACCTGCTGGAGCAGGAGATCCTGGAGCTGCGCTCGGAGCTCGCCGTGCTCCGGGAGCAGCTCAGCCAGGCCCGGGAGGGGCCCCGGCCGGGCGGGGACGATGCCCAGGCCCTGCAGGGGCAGCTGGAAAGGCTGCGGGCAGAGCTGAAGGCCGAGCGCGACAGCAACGAGCAGATGAGCTGCAGCTTCCAGCACGAGCGGCAGACGTGGAAGGAGGAGAAGGAGAAGGTGATCCACTACCAGAAGCAGCTGCAGCAGAGCTACCTGCACATGTACAAGAGGAACCAGAGCCTGGAGAAGATGCTGCAGCAGCTGGCGGCGGGGGAGGACGGCAAGGAGCCCATCGAGCTGGACATCCCCGGCGCCGACGTCCCCTACGAGGACATCATCGCCACCGAGATCTGAGCCGGCCCTGCCGGCCCCTCCTCGCAGCCCAGGGAAACACTCAGCCCCCTGGACAGCCGAGCTGAGCCGTGTCCCCCCCGTCCCTCTGTCCTCGTCGTGTTCCAGAGGTGACCAAGCCACTCGTGCCAATGGTGACGTGCCCGCAGCTCCCCCGCCCCGGCACCGCCCCGGCACTGCCCCCTCTGCCCCCGAGGAGCCGGCGGGGCGGGCAGGGGTCAGGACTCCAGGGAATTCTCTGCCACGCGTGCCCAGCGCCCAGGGATGCTCTGCTCCAGGCTCACGGGAACCTGGCCCGGCACAGCTCCGGGGATGGGATGGCACAGCAGCCCTGCCCTGGGACAGGAATCAGCCCCAGCTCCCTGGGGAAGCTCCCGCTCCTGCTGACCCGTTCTCCAGCGGTGTCGAGCCCAGGGCGCCGTGGGAGCTCAGAGCCCCCTCCTGCCACTGCCACATCCGCCTCTCGCACCCTGTGAGGGCCTCAGGAAGGACCCCACGTGCACCTGCCCCCCCGGGTTCAGCCCACCCCCCCAAATCACCTCTCACCCCGAGCACAGCCCCCCGCACTGCACTCACACCCCTCCCTCTGCCTGGAGCAGCCCGGCATTCCCCGCTCCCACGGACAAGGGCTCTGGCCCTTTTCCCAGCTGCCAGACAGCAGCTGGACCCAAGAATTCACAGAAACATCCCAGCCACAGTCTGACCAAGGAACGGGGTTTGTGTTCACCCCACAGCCCCTCGCACTCGCTGGACTGTCCCTCCCGGGACCCCCGGCTGCCTTATCTCCTCCCGTGCCCTTATCCCACGGGATCCCGCCAAGGGAAGCTGGTTAAAAAACCCCAAACCAACCACTTTCACCTTAATTTCTACCCCAGCTCTTAAAATTTCCTCCTGCCACCAGCAAGTGGCTCCATGGATAATGAAGTGGCACTGCTGGTGACCCTCATGTCCCTGTGACCAGAGAGGGAGCCAACAGGGTCCGGTTTGTGGGGTGGGGGCTCCAGCCGGGACCCCTCCGTGCCAGTGCAATGATATTTTTGCTGCAATTGTTTACCCACTGCCCCATTCCAGGGGTCTGGGGGGGCCTTGCACAATCCCAACGCCGCCAATTCGGCCAAGGGCTCCAAGCTGTGCAAAATTCCACGTCCCTCACGCCATTCCAGCCTGGAAAGGTGACACACAGAAACCAGTCTGTGCCTTCTGCACCCGGCCCTGAGCACCCCAAACCACTGCCCCAGTTCTCCCAGCTGGGCCTGGCACTTCCCAGCCAGTCCTGGCGCCGGCACAGCCGATCCTCATCCATGGCCCGCTGGAAAAAGCCAACCTCAGATTCCTGCGGTTCGAAGTCGGGGCCACCTCGGGTCAAGCCTTTGCCCAGACCTGCCGAAGGATGTTTTGGAAAACTGAAGGATCAGGGACGGCGAGGCCAGAAGGGATTTTGTGCATCCCCCAAGGCACAGCCCCGCGCTGAGGGCTCTGCACCCGGAGCCTTCCAGAGCCAACCCCGGGTGCTGAGGGGAGCAGAGCCCTTCCCCATGCCCCATCCCGGCAATTCCCTGCTCCCGCTCCCGCTGGCCTCGGTGGCACTGTCCCTGTCCCCAGCCCCGTGTCCCCTCAGCCCGTGGCCCCCCAGCTCTATGATGTGATCTCCAGAGGCCTCGCCGTGCTGCCTTTGCACAACTCCGCTGTGTGTGCCCGTCCGCATTCCAGGTGTGTCGCTCCAGGAGGGAGCCGTGGCCATCCCGGCCCCAGCCTGTACAGAGAATTATTTTTCTTCAGGGTTTTTTGTTTTTTTTTTTTTTTTTGTTGTTGTTGTCGTTTTTTTTGGATGTTCTTTCTGGTGACTGATGTAAACTACTGGTAATTTTATGTTTTTATTTATAAAATAAATTTTTTAAAATTTCCCCAGCCTCTCTGGGTGCTCGGCGGCGTTCCCAGGGTTTTCCCTGCCCAAACCACCCCCATTTATCACAGCCCACCAGGGTCCCCTCTGGGGACACCCTTCCACCTGGCCCTGTTGCTTCCAGGCTGGAGAACAGCGTTATCTCCGCTCTGCAGCTGGGATAACCCGAGCATGGAAAAGCAGGGATGGGGCTCAGGGAGAGTGGGATAATCCATCTGGCCCTGCTCCCAGGCTGAGCCCAGCAGCTTCGCCCTCCTGCTCTGCAGGTGAGGCTGATCCCCACCCTGAGCCCCTTCCCACCATCCCAGAGCAGGCAGGTGCCGATCCTGAGGAGATCAGGGAAAACAATTCCCGAGGGAGAGACAGAGATAAAGCTAAAGTGTGGCCACTTTAAGAAACCCAAGGTCATATTTTGACCACTTCAGCCATTTTGCTCCAAACCGAATCAACTCCACCAAGAAAACAGCGTGGGGGGAGGCAAAGGGGGAGGTTGGGGAGCAGAAAATGGGGAGAACACTCCAATTGCAGGAAAATTCCTGCCCCATGGGCTCCCCCAAAGGGCTCTCAGTGAGGGCTGGGCCCCCCAAAGGGCACCTGGCACCTGCTGGTGCTTTCCAGGGAAATTTGGCTGTGCTCCCGCTGCCCTAGGAGTGAGGGAAGTTTATTTTTAGAGGCTTTGGAACTGCTGAGGAGGAAAGGACAGCAAACCCCTGTGAGGGCTGTGTCCCGAGGCTCCCTCCTGTCACAATCACCCCACCCTGGCTGGGGGCCCCGGCCCGCTCCAGCTGCCGCCCTCCCGCAGGACTGTCGGACTAATCACCGCATGCAAATCAGCCCCAAGACGGAGAAAAGCTGATTTGCATCTCCTTTAAACGCCCCGGTGCCACCCAGCAGCGTCTGGCGGCGTGTGGGGGCAGAGGCGGACCGGGCCGGGCCGGGCCGCGCTGGGGCGAAGGCGCTTTTGATGTGCAAATGAGCCCCGGCGGCTCTGCCACCAGCCCGGCCGGGCCTGCCTCGCATCTGCCACCGGCCCGGGAGGGACCCTGCCGGCCCGGCCCGGGGACAGCTGGCGTGTGCCGGTGGCAGGGACCGGCTGCCATCCCTCGGCGAGGGGCTCGGTACTCATTACGGCATGAAAAAACACAATTCAAACACAACGCGGCCTGCGAACGGCCGGCGGCAGCTGGGAGAGCACACGGGCCATTGAGCCGGGACCTGCTGTCCCCAGTGTCCCCAGGCGGGAAGGGCTGGCCCTGGGGCTGGCACCGGGACAGAGCCGGGCCAGGAGCACTGCCAGGGGACAGAGGGACAGCCCCAGCGCCAGCCCCGAGCGCCCTTTGTTCATCCCACAGCGCTGAAATCCCTGAGCTGAGCCCCAGCCTGGCCTGGAGCCTCGGGAGAGGGGAACCAAAGCTGGGTTTGTCAGTCCTGGGTTTGTCACTCCTGTGTTTGTTCATTCCTGGGTTTGCCATTCCTGGGTTTGTCATTCCCGGGTTTGCCATTCCTGTTTTCCAGGGTCTGTCCTAACCTGGGACCCCATCCAGGGATGAACAGTGATGCCCAGGGTAGAGAATGGGGCTGGGGAAGGGTCTGGCTGCACCCCCTGACTGAACCCCCCTCCCCAGGGCTGATCATACCCAAAATCCAAAGCAAACTGAGGCCTGAAGCTCATTTTCAAGGAGTTTAAGGTTTCCAAGGCCCCTCCAGCACAAACTGCCTGGGGAGAGGGAGGTGGGGACAGAGGTATCACATTCCCTGCACATTCCTGCAAAGCCTTTCCCCGTGACTGCACCTCAGGCTGAGGCTGAAGGTCACAGCCTCCTCCTCCTCCTCCTCCTCAGCCACCAGCTCAAGGGACAACGTGGGGGTGGCTCCAGTGCCCCTCAGTGTCCCAGGACCGCTGGGGACAGGACCAACCATCCCAGCCCCTGCTGAACACACCCAGAGCGATCTTCAGCCCCAGAATCACCAAAGCTCCCATTTGTTCAACACCTTCCAGATTTAATTTATTTAGAGATTCTCTACATTAAAGTATTTTCATGCCAACGCTTCCGCCCCCCATCCCAACCTCAGGAAGAGTCGTCTTGACACAGCTTTGGGTGGAATGCACTGGAATAAAGTCGCTGCTGCAGCCACAGAGAACACAGAGAACAAACCAGAGAACTGCACATGGGAGACGTCAGGGAAAGCTGGAATTAGCACATTCCAGTCATGTTAGCACCTTCCCAGACGGGCACTGAAGGCGTGCAGGGAGGTGCAACATGCTCTGGTGAGCCAGACCGGAGCTCTGACTACAGGAAAGCCTGGAAAAAGCATGGAATTCTGCCAGCAGCAGCGGGCCTGGAGCCTCGGCTGAACCCGTTGGAAAAGGAACAACACAGAATTGCCCAGCCAAGATTGCAGTGTTTGGGAATGCTGAGCTCAGGGCTAAGGCAAATCTGTGCCTGGAGTGCAAACCACAACAGCTTCAGCCACGGCACAGGCCCAGCACACCTCGAGCAGGTTCAAAATATCCTTTCTCACATTCAAAGCTTTTTTCTTTTTAACTCCTGTTTAAAAGCTGAGCTCCCAGCAGCACACCTGGGCCAGGTTCAAGGTTGGTTTTCACCTCTCAGGATCCCCTTCAGCAGCAGCACAAAGCCTTGGGCTGCCAACAGCTGTGGTGACACTTCTGAGCTCAGACTGAGCTGCGGGCTCAGTCTGGCATTCCCAGAATTCAAACAAAAAAAGGTTGAAGGAGGAAATTTACTCTGCAAACTTCAATTTAAAACCTGTGATTCAGTAATTAAACTTTATCCTGCTGCTTTGAGATAGCACCCCACAGGCCTTGTCCTCTGAAAAGACAGGGACTTTCCTCCCTTCACTGATGGTAAAGTCCCCAGTGTTGCCTCCCCCATCCTCAGCTCACACAAACCTTTCAGAATCTGAAGCCCTGGTTAAAAACCTGCATTTTCCACAAAGGAATGTTGTCCTTCAAGTCCCATTTGTTCTCTCACGTTTTCTAACCCACAGTTTGAAAGTGAAGATTTGCAATTTCTGGTTACGCTCAGCCATTCCCTTGAAATGCCCACAAAAGGCTCAGTTCGAACCCCAAATCCCATGGTGGCTATTGCACATTTGTAAGAGCTGGCCTAAACATCCTCCTGAAGATCCAGGCTTTGGGAGAAGGGATATTTTCCAAACTGCTCTCAGTGGCCGTGGGAACACTGGCACAAGTGTCACCTACTGCTGGTTTGAGCTGGAAGGGCGACAAGGAAACACCAACACATGGAAAAGGAAACCAAACCAGCATCTCACGGAGCAGGGGCAGAGGGAGCTGTGCTAGTGCTTTGCATCCCGAGGGTAGAACTCGGCCAGTGTGCTCTGCGGGATTCTCTTGAGCATCTCCTTGGGGAAGATCCTGAGCAGCTGCCAGCCGATGTCCAGGGTCTCGAACACGGTGCGGTTCTCGTAGGGCCCTGCCGGAGGGGATGCGGGGCAGGGAATGGCACAGGCAGCCCTGGGAACGAGCCCTGCCCCGCTGGGAGGTGCTGGGGTGCTTACCCTGAGCTATGAAATTCTTCTCAAACTTCTGCAGGAACTCCAGGTACAGGAGATCGTCCGAGGTCAGAGCTTCCTCCCCCACCACGGCCTTCATGGCCTGCACGTCCTTGCCGATGGCGTAGCAGGCGTACTGCGATGGGGACAGAGCTGTCACCAGGCGCAGGGAGGCAGGGGTGGCTAACGTGGCCTTGAACATCACCGAACCCACCCTGCCATGGGCAGGGACACTTCCCACTGTCCCAGGTTATCCCAGCCTGGCCTTGGACACTTCAGGGATCCAGGGGCAGCCACAGCTCCTCTGGGAATTCCATCCCAGCCCCTCCTCACCCTCCCAGCCAGGAATCCCTTCCCAAAATCCCATCTATCCCTGTCCCCTGGCAGTGAAAAGCCATTCCCTGTGTCCTGTCCCTCCATCCCTTGTCCCTAGTCCCTCTCCAGCTCTCCTGGAGCCCTTCAGGCTCTGGAAGGGAGTTTCTCTTCTCCAGGTGCACACTCCCAGCTTGGCTCCAGAGCAAGCTGTTCCATCCCTCTGATCACCCACAATTCCTGTTCAAACTCTAGAGGTCTCACTGAGCACTCAGTCAAGGCTTTAAAGCAGCCTCGGGAATGTTCTGGATCCCAACTGATCCTGGCCCTTCCAGGCTGGGCAGCCGAAGGTGAGTTGGACACCTGCCCAATATTTTGGAATTTTTTAAGCTATTTTTTACCCACCAGCTGGTTGGACACATCTGCGTGGTCCTTTCGGGTCATCCCCTCGCCGATGGCCGACTTCATCAGCCGGGACAGGGAGGGCAGGACATTGATGGGGGGGTAAATCTGGGGGAAACACCCAGCAATTAACATCAATCCTTAAAAAAATTACTGTAACCTTGAGCACTCAGGGAGCAGTGTGGCACACACCTGCCTGTTGTGCAGCTGCCTGTCCACGTAGATCTGTCCCTCAGTGATGTATCCAGTCAAGTCAGGGATAGGATGAGTAATATCTGTGGGAAAAAAATGGTTTTCAGCCCTTTTATATCCATTCTAGCACTGAGCTGCAGCTTTTTGTTACCAGATAACTTCATCAGTTATTCTCTCCACAAATCCCAAGTGCTCTTGGATCAGGGCTATGAGCACCAAGGCTGAACCCTCAAAGGGCAAAGCATTTTTATTTGTACAACAGCCAGAGAACGCTGCCCAAACCTGGAGTATTAAGGAAACCCCAAGGCCCTCTGTGCTGCTGTGTGCCCCAGAGCAGGCAGGGTGCTCAGATGGAGCCCCTCCCAGTGCTGCTCCTGAGAACAGGGCACCCAAACTCACCGTCGTTGGGCATGGTGAGGATGGGGATCTGGGTGATGGAGCCGTTCCTGCCTTCCACGCGCCCTGCACGCTCGTAGATGGTGGCCAGGTCAGTGTACATGTAGCCAGGGAAACCTCGGCGGCCAGGCACCTCCTCCCGAGCTGCTGACACCTGGGAAAGCCAAGAAAACATTCCCAGAGTCAGATCCCTCCCAGGGAGCTGCTGTCTCCCCAGATTTTGTTGCACTGGGCACCTAAAGCACCTCTTCCTGCGAAGTGCAGCCACACAAACGCCTCTCAGGAATTTGTAAGCACAGGACAAGACAAACCCAGGGTTATGCTATCAGACTGCTGATCCATGAATTGTGGAGCACTTTGGGTGGAGGAGAACTTCCATATCATCGAGTGCCACCCGCACCGTGGGGCAGAGACACCTTCCGCTCTCCCAGGCTGCTCCAAGCGCTGTCCAGCCTGGCCTTGGACACTTGCAAGGGTGGAATTGCCACCAGTCACACAAATCCCAGCCAATCAAGGATTAACTCAGAGCCTCATTGGCTATTTCCAAACATTCCAATGAATATTAATGACAACAGCTTGAGCAGAAGCTTCGCTTCTCACTTTACACCACCACCCCTTTCTGCCAGCACCCAGCCTGTTAATAAACACATTAATTAACACGTTCATGACCACACACCTCTCGCAGAGCCTCAGCATAGGAGCTCATGTCTGTCAGGATGACCAGCACGTGCTTCTCACACTGGTACGCCAGGAACTCTGCCGTGGTCAGGGCCAGGCGGGGCGTGATGATGCGCTCGATGCTGCAACACAGCCCTGCCATCAGGGAGGGCTGCCAAGGGGCACCGGGGAGCCACACCGAGCTTCCAGTGGGCCACAGGCACCCCCTGCAGCAGGATTTCACCTGCAGCCACCACATTTCACCTGCAGCAGCCGCATTTCACCTGCAGCCACCGCATTTCACCCGCGGCTTTGCTGCCACAAAACCCCACCACAGGACACCAGCGAGGCTCCATCCCCCCCAGCTGTTTGTTCTTCCCAGCCTTTCCCCCACTCACGTGGGATCATTGGCCAGGTTCAGGAACAGGCACACGTTGTCCATGGAGCCGTTCTCCTCGAAGTCTGACTTGAAGAACCGAGCGGTTTCCATGTTCACCTAAAGCACAGCACTGAGGATTCAGTTCCAGGTTTAACTTAGCACAATTTGCATCCTCACAAGGGTTGATCACCTCATTAATAACCCACAGCAGAGCTCTCCATCTGGAAGGCTCCTCTGCATTCCCAGAGTGAGCAACTTCTAGAATTCCAGGCTGGAGATCAAGTTTAAGATTCTTGATCCTCGCCAGACACACTTTGTTAGAATCATGACATGCTTTGGGCAGAAAGGGACATTAAAGCCCATCCAGTGCCACTCCCTGCCAGGGGCAGGGACACCTTCCACTATCCCAGGTTGCTCCAAGCCCTATCCAACCTCAGACACTTCCAGGGATGGGGCAGCCAGAGCTTCTCTGGGCACCCTGTGCCAGAGCCAAACAGGTTCCAGCACTTCTGACCTTTGGCATTTTCACCCATTCTTTAATTCCATACACATAAAACCTGCTCAGACTTCAGCCACGCTCAGCATCCTCACTGATTCCTCCAGCCCCATTTTCCCCCAGCACTCTGGACTCACCCCCATTGCAGCAAAGACGATGGCAAAATTCTCCTCACTGTAATCCATCACATCTTTGGATTTCTTCACCAAGCCAGCTTGGCGACAGATCTGAGCTGCAATCTGGGGAAGAAACGTCCCAGTGCTTGCATTTGATGCTATTCCACAGCCCAGAGCTTCATTTAGTTTTGAAGCCCAGAGAAACACAAGGCCTCACCTCATTGTGGGGCAGCCCAGCAGCCGAGAATATGGGGATTTTCTGGCCCCTGGCAATGCTGTTCATGCCATCTATGGCTGAAATTCCGGTCTGGATCATTTCCTCGGGATAGATCCGACACTGGGGGTTGATTGGCTGGCCTGTGGTATTTTTTGAGAGAATACAGTGTTACTCCATCATTGAGGCCAAACACACACTTAATATTAAGATGAAGCTCCTCCTAAGTTAGATCTTGTGTTCTAAACCAAATATTTAAATTCAGAAATCAGAAGGTCTGACTTCAGTCCCCACAGAAGGGGATTAAGGACATACCCATAATGTCCAGGAAATCTTCAGCCAAGACAATGGGGCCTCTGTCTATGGGTTTTCCTGATCCATTGAACACTCTGCCTACAGGAAACAGCAATAAAAATGTGAATTGCTGTGGAAATCAGTTAACTTCAGACAAATCCGTTCATTCCTCACATCCACACGTGAATCCTTACCAAGCATATCCTCTGAGACCGGGGTACGCAGGATGTCCCCAGTGAACTCACAGGAGGTTTTCTTGGCATCAATCCCTGAAGTGCCTTCAAATACCTGCAAATATACAGAAAAAAAAATAAATCACATGACAGAAGTCATGTGCTTCACAAAGTAACTCCAGAATGCTGCTTCACCTGGAGCCCCAGGGCACAAAGCAGGAATTGCTCAGCAAAGGACTTCAAGAGCAAAGTGCTGGGACAAAACAGCCCAAGCCCCTACTTTTAACAAAATTCATAAATTGTATCAGCAACAACCACCCAAGCTGGTGCCAACCCTTTGAGCTCAAGTGTTTCCCTCTGCCAAGTTCTTCAGACAAAATAATGTTAACAAGAAACTGTTTTTAGGAGAAATACCAGCACCCCCACAGCACAGGGCTGATCTGGAATCCAATATTGCAAATACAGGGAATTCCTTTAATCCAGCAGCAAAGGAATCCGTGGGGATGCATATTAAAATGTCACCGCGCGCTGCTAGCAATCCTCTAAAACTACTGACGCCACCTGCACTTGGAATAAGCAGGTGATTTATCGTTTTCATTTAAAAAGTGCAGCTCTCCAGGCAGGTTTGCTTTGGTTCAGAGCACATCCTGATTAATAAAATAGGGGAAAAGAGACTCCTGCTCGTACCTGAACCACAGCCTTGGAGCCGCTGACTTCCAGCACCTGCCCACTCCTCCTGGTGCCATCGGGCAGGGTCAGGTGCACGATCTCGGCGTACCTGGGGAACTGCAGGGAGCAAAACGGGGGAAAGGATCAAACTCCACAGCAAACAAAAATCACCAGCTCCAAGCCTAGAAACTACTCAGTTTTAGAAATAATTTTATGATCAGAACAAAACTCATTCCAAGGATATTAAATTTCCCAGGCTAAAGCCATTTTTACAGGAATAAACAACATTTGCAGGGTTGGAGCTGCAGAAGGAGCTGTCAGAATGAGTTCCAAAAACTCTAGAAGTCCCAAATAGTGACAGAAAGCCCCAGTGCAGCATCTGACAAGAAGAAAAACCTGCAGCAGTTGTTTGCCCTCAAGAGCAGCTTGAAAAGAAGCCAGAAGTGTCCACGGCTTCCTTTTCCAGAGCACTGATTTGGAAACAGAAAGGTCAGGAACAAAGCAAACAGGTACATTTCAGCTTGGAATTTAAACAAGATTCCAGGGGGTTGGTAAAACTCTAACACTGTTTCCCTTCTTTTCTCAGCAGCCTCAAGAATCTTCTCTTTCCTCCAGGACATGGCCAGCCCTCCCCAGCCTCAGAGCAACTTCCACATTCCCATTTATTCCAGCAGTCAGAAATATATTAAAATTGCTCTTTAGAATTTCCCAGCAGTCTGGATTTTACCTTTCCCAGCTTTTCCTGTAAACTCTCCTTCCAAGAGCTTCATTAACAGCTGGGTATTTACCTTAACTTGATCCAGGATAACCAGGGGACCATTCACACCCGACACAGTTTTGTAAGCTGGAAAAAACACAAGGCACAAGTCAGGAATGTTCCACATCCAATTGTTCCATTTCATCCCTATCACCAGGCTCGGGTGTGTGGATTTGGGACCCACTTTCTGTTTATTATCAGCTCCCCAAGAAGAATTAGGGACAGGGTTGGGTGTCCAGCATTTTTCCTGCTTCCTGCAAAGCACTGGAGGTGACACGGATGTGATCCTGCTGTTTTCTGGGCCATCACAGGAATTCACTGCAACTCTACAAGGGCTTTAAGGTCCCTTCCAAGCCAAACCATTCCATGATTCCAAGTGAGGATTTTGCTGTCAGCTGGGAAAAAGCATCACTTGACTGCAGATCAAGGAAACCCTGAGTCAAAGCTCCCTCAGGGTCACGAGGAGCAGCTGGGACTGTTCCTCACTGCTCCCCAGGAGGGGAAGTGAGAGACTGGAGCCATCCACACCCCAGCCAGGATCACAAATTCCAGCAGCAGCAACCCAGGATCATTGGGGCCACTCCAGCCTGGCCAACCCTGGCAGCTCCCCAGCTGCTGTCTACACTGTCAACAGCTCCGTGTTTACACTGCAATAAAACAGTTTGGGTTGTTGCAATGTAACATCTTAATGGGCAATAATCAAACTGCATCAGCCCTGGGCTCAGGGGAGCTGGGATTAGACTTGAATTTCTCAGTTTTACTCCTAAAACCCTTTTAAACCCTGAGACAGAGCCCTGTCCCTTAACTACTCCTAATCAAAAGCAGCAGCAGGGCTGCTCCTGTGCCCTGAGCAGGGATAGTCACCCAGGCATTTTCCAGGAGAAGAACTCTGCTCAGATCCCGAGGTCTCACAGCCCACAAGCCATGGAAAACATGACCCTAAGTGAAGCATTTCATCCCATGACTGTCTCATGAGCACTTCTTCCTCACTCAGCCTCTCACTCCTCACTCTGTCCACTTCCTTGGCACCAATCAGCTCCCAGGTGAGGAGATCAACAGCCACTCAAAATTCCCCTTTCCACCAAGATCAACCAGGTCCATGACAAAACAAATACAAATGGAAACATTTTCCATTCCCAGCTTGATGACAGTTCAGGCAAAAGCCAAAATCTACATGGAAAAACCATGGATGGAGGATGGAGTCACCCTGGCTTCAGCCCTGACAGACGCCTCTGCTCCACAGTAAAGACTTAAGGGGAGGCTGGAATTGCAATGATCCATTTGGCTTCCAAACCTGACTGATTTTTCCAAATCAGTCACTCGGAAGCTCTTGGGCAACACCTTGCAGGTCCTGGTGCTATTTAGGGCACAGGTAAAGCCATTTTATGTAACTGCTGCCAGAGAAAACACCTTCACACAACCCTGATTTCTCCCCACTACGCTGCAATAAAGGGATTTTTACCAAGCTCTCGCATTTCCCTTTTTTCACCCGATTTCTCAATTCAATGTTAAAGGAACAGCTTCCATGCCGCCCCCACCATTTCCAGTTCCTCGTACAAGCGCCAGGTTTTCAGGAAGGACACGGCCCGGGCCGTGTCACCAGCGGGCAGGGCTGCCCAATTCCCCG
>VZRL01001197.1:278710-307244 GCA_013397895.1 Origma solitaria
GGAGTGGAGAGGAGAGGAGAGGAGAGGAAACAAAACACAAATCAGTGTGTTTCAATAAGGAAGCTGTCCCAGGGAAACGGAGCTGATCACTTTTATTTATTGTCAGCAGGAGAGGATATGAAAAATAAACAACCGGTAAAGCATCAGGGAGAGCAAATATTTAATTGTGAGCTGTGTAATGATCCCCCGGCTTTTTACTTAAGCCATTGTTTTATTCCTCTTTATTGAGTGAGGGAAAAGCAGAAGGTGGAGGTGGAAAGGTGGAAGAGGGAGAAACTGTGACAGGAGGATGTTCACGTGCCTGGCCTGGCTTGTGTACTCTCCAAAGGAAGCAGTTAGGGAATGAAAATTTGTGCAAATCTCCTGTGTTTTCCTGGGCATGAGACATTTTTACTCCCTGCTCTCTCCCAGGGATGGCATTCCTGCCTGCCAGCATATCCTACCTCATTGGCACCAACCTCTTCGGGATTCTGGCTAACAGGATGGGGAGGTAAGTGGGATATTAAACACTCTGGCTCAGCCCAGCCCGAATTTCAGCACGTTCTGCTCAAGGCTGAGAGCTCCTGCCCTCTGCTCACGTTGCAGGTGGCTGTGCTCCATGATTGGAATGGCCATGGTGGGAATCAGCCTCCTCTGTGTGAGTAGCACGAGGGAATCCGAGGCATCTGTGCAGAAGAATCCACAGGGATTTCCATGGCCGTGGCACAGCAGATGCTCAGGGGTTGCACCTCTGGATGGGTTTTGCAGATCTGGGAAAAGTGTCTGGATCTTAAAGCTGAGAGATTTGGGATTGCTCAGCCTGGAAAAGGCTGCGGAGGGATCGAATTGTGGCTGTCCAGGACCTGAAGGAAGCCTGCAGGGAAAATGAGACACTATTCACAAGGGATAGAGGGACAGGACAAGGGGGAATGGCTTCAAAGTGACAGAGGGCAGGGTTAGGTGGGATATGGGGAAGAAATTCCTGCTGGTGAGGGTGGGGAGGGGCTGGGATGGAATTCCTAGAGCAGCTGTGGCTGTCCCTGGATCCCTGGAAGTGTCCGAGGCCAGGCTGGACGAGGCTCGGAGCAGCCTAGGATGGTGGGAGATGACCCTGGCCACGGCAGAGGGGGTTGGACCAACCTTCCAACCTTCCAATACAGGATTCCATGCCCTGTGTCCCACCTTCCCACCTCCCACAGCTCTTCTGGCCTCACATCTCCTCTCTCTCCTCTCCCAGGTCCCTCTGGCCACCAACATCTATGGGCTGATCGGCCCCAACGCCGGGCTGGGCTTTGCCATAGGTAAGCTGGGGGTGCTCCTGGGCAGCTCCCCCGGAGCAGCAGGGCCTGAGGAGCTCCTCCTTGCTCCGGGCAGGAATGGTGGACTCCTCCATGATGCCCATCATGGGCTACCTGGTGGACCTGCGTCACACCTCTGTCTACGGCACCGTGTACGCCATCGCCGACGTGGCCTTTTGCATGGGCTTTGCCATCGGTAGGACAGCTTTGCTCACGGTGTAGCTACTCACGGTGTATCTCACCCTGCTCCCTGGCATTCTGTTCCTTTTTAACACTGGAATTTGCAGGTCCCTCCACGGGTGGGGCGATTGTCCGAGCCCTCGGCTTCCCCTGGCTGATGGTCATTGTTGGGGTGCTGAACGTGGCCTACGCCCCGCTCTGCTGGCTCCTGCGCAGCCCCCCGGCCGCCGAGGAGAAGATGGTCAGTCAGGGAGGCTTTCCTGGAGTCTCTTATCCCAGGAATTTGGGGGAATTAAGAATGAATTTGCCAGGGATTGTGTCTTCCCTGTTGGGGTCTATTCTGCCCTCCAAAAGGGACAAAAAACTCAGATAAAAGGAGGAAAGTTTAAAGAGTCTGTCCCTGAACTCACAGCTTGCATTCCCTAGGGAAATGTCTGCTTTGGCTTTTTCCAAAGTGATGCTGCTACTGTTAACTGCTCAAATTAATAATTATTTTTACTAATGATTTCTGCTCTCCTTCACCCAGGCCATCCTGAGCCAGGAGTGCCCCATGCAACCCAAGAGCTACACCCCAAAGGAAGCCCTGCGGGAATTCCCCCTCACGGAGGAGAGCGATGGGGAGGCGGAAAACGTGGAATAGCCAGGGCAGGGAATGTGTGCCCTGCTTTGGAGTTGTCATTCTGCTTATAGAACGTGGGTGTGTGAGCAGCCATGGCCCCCAGCCCCAGACTGGGCACAGGCCGAGTCTCCAAACTCTTCCCAAACACCAGATTTGGAGGCTCCATCCCTTTAGTGAAGCCACTCCCTTGCTGTGGGGTTCAACCATGGAATCAGCTGGCAATAAAGATGTCACTGCAATGTCACTGCGATGTCACTGCAATGTCGCTGCTCCTTTGAGGACACTAAGAACAGTTCATTTCTGTCTCGGTGTGGTTTGATGTATTGTGCTCTTTCTGTGCTACTCAGAGCTGCCCGTGTGTCCTTCCCGACACATATTAAATTAATTTTTTCGTTTGAAGAACTCTAAGACACTGAGGTGGGAAGAAGGTTTAGACTCAGCCAACAAAGCCAGTTAGATCAGTGTCATTACTGTGGGTATTTCAGAGGCTGCAGCCGGGGGGTCTCGGAAACTCTAAGGGAACAGTTTGGCAGAGAACGCACAGTTTCTCCAGAGCGCAAAATTAACCCGCCCGTCCCAAATACATCGCTCAGAACCCCTCAGTGTCTGGTTGTGCCGGGGTTTGTTTTACCCACGCCTTGCCAGCGGGGCCCGCCCTCAGGGCCGCCCTCCTTCCCTCCCTCAGGGCCGCCCTCAGGGCCGCCTTCCTTCCCGCCCTCCTTCCCTCCCTCAGGGCCGCCCTCAGGGCCGCCTTCCTTCCCGCCCTCCTTCCCTCCCTCAGGGCCGCCTTCCTTCCCGCCCTCCTTCCCGCCCTCAGGGCCGCCGCTCTCGCGAGACTTGGCGCGCCCTGCCCCTTCCGGTAATGGCGGCGCCCTGAACCGCGCGGCCCGGACCGCCAGCACCGTCAGTCCCCGTTGTCACCGCCACCGCTGTCCCCGTCACTGTCAGCGCCACTGTTACCGCTGTCACCGCCACCATGCACTCGGACGATGTGAGTCCGACCGTTCTTTCGGCCCCGTGTCAAGCGCCCGCCCCGCTGCTGGGCCGGGCCGTGCCCCGCCCCACGTGGCCGAGGGTCCCTTGTCCCCAGCCTGAGGGTGGCTCGAGGGGCACAGAGGGATCGGGGAGTGTAAATGGGGATTTGGCGGCAGCAGATGTGCTGTGCCTGCGCTTTTTGGGGCAGCGCGCTCTCTCTGCCCGGGGAACACACAGGAGACCCCAGTGTTTGTGGGGTCTGCCCCGCTAGAGCCGCCCCGGGGGCTGCAGGGGCCGGGTGAGGGCTGTCACTGTGTGTCACCTGCCGTTTGTCCTCGCAGGTTGTCTGGAGCATGCTGGGGAACAGGCAGTTCTGCTCCTACAAGATGACGTGAGTTTTGGGGGCACGGGGTGGGCTGAGCCCGGGGGGCTGCGGGGAGATCGAACAGGGAAAGGAACGGGAGGGACACATTCGGGTACCCCTCAAACCCCACAGCGTCCCCCCTGTGCCACCACGGCCACACGAGGGTCACAGGGCATGGCGTGAGCTGGGGGGACAGTGGGGTCTTCCCGCCCGTCCCTCATTAATCCCCTGTCCCCTCTTTTCCAGGACCAAAACACAGAACTTCTGCCGGAACGAGTACAACCTGACGGGGCTGTGCAACCGCTCCTCCTGCCCGCTGGCCAACAGCCAGTACGCCACTGTCCGTGAGGAGAAAGGTGGGAGCAGGGACGGCAGCAGGAATTTCTCCATGGAGAGGGTGGTCAGGCACTGAAGGGGCTGCCCAGGGAGGTTTGGAGTGCCCATCCCTGGAGTTGTCCAGGGAATCCTGGATGGAGCACTCAGTGGGATTTGTTCCCTGTTGCCAGGTCGCTGTTACCTGTACATGAAGACGATTGAGCGGGCGGCGTTTCCCCGGCGCCTCTGGGAGCGGGTGAGCTTGGGGACACAGCAGTGACGGTGGCTCTGGTGTCCCCACGAAGGGGAGAGAGGGTGTCCTCAGGACGAGAGGCTTCAGGCTGGGCCAGGGGAGGCTCAGGGTGGACATCAGGAGGAATTTCTCCATGGAAAGGGTGGTCAGGCATTGGAACTGCCCAGGGAGGTTTGGAGTGCCCATCCCTGGAGGTGCCCAAGGAAGGCCTGGACGTGGCAGTCAGTGCTCTGAGCTGGGGACAGGGTGGGGATCAGGCACAGGGTAGAGTTAATGACCTTGGAGGGCTTTTCCTGAATGATTCTGTGACTGGGAGCGATGCAGCCCCTCCCAAAAGTCCCTGCTTTGTCCTGCTGTGTCACCTGCCCCCTCCCCTGTCCCCCCAGGTGCTGCTGAGCAAGAATTATGAGAAGGCTCTGGAGGAGATCGATGAGAACCTCATCTACTGGCCCCGCTTCATCCGGCACAAGTGCAAGCAGAGGTTCACCAAGATCACGCAGTACCTGATCCGCATCCGCAAGCTGACCCTCAAGAGACAGTAAGGGACACGGGAAGTGACCGTGGCAGTGGAGCCACTGTCCATCTGCTGAGCTGCTGTCACTGCTGGGACACGGAGCTGGTCACGGCTCTCCTGAGGGATTTGGGATGGATCTATGGGACACGGATGAGCTGCAGGGAGCCCAAGTGCATAAGTGCTCTTAGGGAATGTCCTGAGCTGGAAGGGACCCACTGGGATCACTGATCCCAATCCCTGGCCCTGCACAGACATCCCAACAGCCCCACTCTCAGCATCCCTGGGAGTGCTGTCCAAGCGCTCCTGGAGCTCTGGCAGCCTTGGGGCCGTGCCCATTCCCTGTTCAGTGCCCCACCACCCTCTGGGGGAAGAATCTTTTGCCCAAATCCATCCCAACTGCCCTGGCACAGCTCCAGCCATTCCCTGGGTCCTGTCCGTGTCACAGGGAGCTGAGATTGGAGCTGCCCTTCAGGAGGAGCTGCTCCAGGTGCCCTCAGCTGCATCTCCTGTGGCACTCCAGACCCTTCCCATCCTCTGGATGCTCTCTAACAGCTTTAGATCTAATCCTGGGCACCCAAAACTGCCCCCAGGGCACTCCACACATGGCAACCATGTTTGGGATGCTAAAGCTCTGGCTGTGCAGGGTCCCAGTGCCTGTTGTTCCCTGCAGGAGGAAGCTCGTTCCACTGCGCAGGAAGATCGAGAGGCGCGAGAACAGGCGAGAGGTAACGCTGTCCCTCCGTGTCACCTCCTGTCCCTGCTCCTGTCCCTGCTGTCCCTCAGCCTCACACAGCTGCTCTTTGCTCCGCAGGAGAAAGCCCTGATCGCTGCCCAGCTGGATAATGCCATCGAGAAGGAATTGCTGGAACGGCTGAAGCAGGACACGGTGAGGATCACACAGAGCTCACAGTGCTCCTGCTGTCCCTGGCTCCCCAAAACACAGGGAGCCCCAAAACGTGAGGGCTCCCCTCCTGCTCTGTGCAGGAGTGAGGGGTCAGAACTGGGGAAGGGCTGATCCCCACGTTCACCTCAGTCTGATGCTGCCCCGTGCAGGCTTTCAGTGCCCCCCAAAGTCCATCTCCCACCTGTGGCTTACGGAAAATCCCAATTTTCCTTTCAGTATGGCGACATTTACAACTTCCCCATCCACGCCTTTGACAAGGCCCTCCAACAACAAGATGCAGAGAGCGAGAGCGAGTCAGATGCAGAGAGGGAAGAAGAAGATGATGATGAGGTAAAGCTTTCAGCCATGGCTCCATCAGCCCTGCCCTGGTGCTGAGCTGGGGTGCCCCTCCTTGCTGGGTGAGGAGAGCTCAGAAAAAGCTTCTGTGTGCAACTGGAGGCCTTGGTGGCTCTTGTACCACGAGCCATGGCCCTTCTGTGCTCAGTCCCTGTTCCTTGCAGGACGTGGATAAAAGGGAGTTTGTGGAAGCAGAGGACAGCGAGCTCAGCGACTTTGAGGTAGGCGAAGCACCAGGCACAAAGTGAGGCTGAGCTGTTGGACAGACTCTTCCACCCGTGGCTGTCTCTGGGGTGGGAAAGGGGCAGCAAAATCAGTCATGGGAGTGTATCCACTGCAGCCCAGTTCCTCTGGAGCCAGGGGTTGTGGAATGGGATCATGAGGGGATTTTGGGGGAAGAGGAGGTTCCGTGACACAGCAAGCTCTGACATCACTCGTTACTCAATTCTTCCTCAGGACATGGATAAGTTGGAAACAAGCAGTGAAGAGGAGCAGGAAGAGGAGGAGGAAGTAGAGAAGAAAGCCTCGCACTCCAAATCGAAAGGGAAAACTCCCCTGAAGGGCCCAGCCAGGAGAAAACGTCCCTACATTGAAATAGAGTACGAAGAGGAAACAGAGCCAGGCACCAAAACAAAAGCAGCCTGAACCTTCCCTGATCCCATTTTGTACTGACTGGCAGAAGCCCAGAGCTGTCACCAGGATCTGACTCCAGAATCTGTCATCCACCTTCCACCTCTGTCCAGGACCCTCAGGAACTCCTGGTTTTATACTCCACACTTTTTCTCCAAGAGCAGCAGGGTTTCTGGCCCGACCCCAGGCATTCGCAGTGAGTTTGTACCACTGCGTGAAGCACAGCTCCAAGGAAGATCCCCTACCTTCTCCACAACCACAGGAAGCTCAGCCCAGACTGCTCCAGGAAGGGTCCTGGGGGGCTCTGCTCCTTCCTGCCAAGGCTAGAGAAGCCCCGCGGGGCTCAGGGAGCACTTGGATGGGTCTGGGGGAGGTGTGGGGCTCGCAGGTGGGACAAGAACGACAGAACTTTAAATAAATAGAAGAATTTTACTGTACAAAAGGGGCTGAGCAGTGTCAGGCAGCTCAGGTGCTCTCCTGCACCTTCCTGAGGCATTCCCTCACCCGGTTCTCCTCACAGCTGCTGTGCACCCCTTCCAGCAGCACCTGGAACGAGAGAAGCAGCACTCCCAGAGCCTGGGCACTCGGGTTCTGGTGTTACCCACCCTCCCCCAGCTCCGTGGTGCAGCAGAGCACAGACTGATACCCATCAATAGGTATTGAGTCACTTCTCAGTCGATTATTGATGCTGGGCTGGGGAAATCCACAATCCTGCTGGACTGAGAGAGGGCACTTGCACCCAGCCCGGAGCCCCTGGCTCACCTTCACCTGGCCCTGGGAGCAGCGATCCAGCAGGATGAGGCACTGGGTGGCCCTCTGGAGCAGGGCAGCTCTGACGGGCTCCGGCGTCGGGCCCCGCTCCATGTGAACATCCCAGAGCAGCCTCAGCAGGGCCTTGAGCAGCACGGGGAGCCTGCAGGGCATCCTGCAAGGGAAACACCTCATCCCAACCCCTTCCTGAGCTAGGGGAGGGCACAGCCTCGCTGAGCAGCTCTGGGGCGGGGCAGGATTGGTGCCAGCCTGGGGAAGCAGCTCCTCGTTCAGGGTGGCAGGACAGGGGACAGCCCTGGGCACATGGGAACCTTGGGAATGCTGTCAGGGTCAGCCCAATCCACAACACAGGGTTTATTCCACATAGATTGAATTTGTGGCCAAACTGATTCTTCTAGAACAGGCTCAAGTCAGATCACAATGAGGACTCAGCTTAATTCTGGGGCCCGGTTTTCCAGCCAAACAATAATGGCAGAGACTGCTCCCTGGGACAGATTCTCCCTTAGGATTTCAGGGTCTTTTCCTCAAGAAACAGTAACTTTGGAACTTAAAACATTCAGGATAGGAATGAAACATTCATTTCAGGACAGGCTTCCAGGACAGCTTTTCTGTGGGTAATTCCCCCAGAGAGGTACCTGGGCCAGGCGTGCTCTATGGTGCACTGCAGCGTCTCCAGGATTCCCAACCTGGCTTCTTCCTCGCGGCCATCAGAGACTTCCAGGTAGCCCAGGATGACTCGCTCCAGCCTCTTCAGGTGCCTCACTATGAGGATGCCGAGCCTGGAGGGACAAACACACCCTGAGGAGGGAGGATACCCTTGGATACCAAGCCCAGGGCCTGTCCCCTTGGGGCCACTGCTCTCATCGGTCTGCTCTCATCTCCTCAGGAAGGTGGGCAGAGTGCCCAGGTACAGCTCTCACCTGCTCAGGAAGGTGGGCAGGGTGCCCAGGTGCCCCTGTCCCCTCTCTCACCTGCTGACGAAGGCGGGCAGGAGCCCTGCGTAGACCCTGCGCAGCGCCAGCCGATGCTCGGCCTCCATGTGGGTCAGCACCAGCTGCAGCACCTGGTCCCAGGGGGACGTGGCTCTCCCGTGGCCCTGGTGCCGCTGGCATCGCTCCAGGATGGGCAGCAGGTCCAGCAGGCACAGCAGCACTGCCTGGTTTGGGACAGATGGGGAATCTGGGCAGTCCTGCTCGTGTTCCCAACAAAATTAGTAAATGCCAGCCCTGTGCCCGCCCACGGCTGCTGCTGCTCACCCCCAGACCTGAGTGCTCCCAGCCTGCCTGCAACGGGGCAGGAGGCCAGAGCTCCTCCCTCTGCTCGGGTATTTTCCAGGAATTTATGGAGTTACTATCCCAAGCAGGGCTGGGGACAGCCTGACTGCACTGTGAGGGACAGGCTCAGCCTCCTGCCTTACACTATCGTGGGGCTGACAATAGCCCAAAGCACATTAAACCCAAGCCCAGCAATCCTACCTGGATGAGAGGGGCCTCCCGTGAGTAGAGGTGGTTGTAGAGGGCGTGGAACACCACCTGGGCCCTGTTGAACTGGCACAGATCCGCGCCTGGCTGCAACGGCAGAGACCAGGACGTTATTCCTGGCAACACATTCAGCTAAAACCTAAGGAAAGCACATCCTTCCCAAAACTTGTGACGCCCTGAGCATGAGGAGCTGTTGTCAATGCAGGTTAAGCCCTGCCACGCACCAGGAAGAGAAGTTAGGAATCCTAACAGGAGTCTGACCCACCCGAGGGAACGGCTGGAACTGTGTCAGGGCAGAGTCAGGCTGGAGATCAGGAAAGGTTCTTCCCCAGAGGGTGCTGGGCACTGCCCAGGCTCCCCAGGGAATGGACACGGCCCTGAGGCTGCCAGAGCTCCAGGAGCATTTGGGCAATGCTCCAAGGGATGCCCTGGGTGGGACTGTTGGGGTGTCTGTGCAGGGCCAGGGCTTGGACTGATCCTTGTGCGTCCCTTCCCACTCGGACATTCTGTGACTGACCCTTCACACAACACCCAAAGGGCTCCAAGGCCTGCCCTCCCTCACCACGTTGAGGATGATGTGGTGCAGGCAGCGCACGCCCAGCACTTTGTTCTCCTCCTGGAAGTCGTCGGAGAGGAGCAGCGCGGGCGGCAGGACCCGCTCCAGGTGAGGGCACAGCCAGGGCCGGCTGACGTGCAGCAGAGTCCAGGAGAACACGTGTTTGGAGGCAGGGTTACACTTCCAGGTGTCTCTGGAGGGACAAACACAGCTCAGGGAACACTGGCACTGAGAGTCCTCATTTCCTGTGCACTTGAGGCTCTCAGTTGGCAGCAATCCCTGACAATCATCCCCCAACACCTTCCACTGCTGGGCATTTGTAAAGCTCCTGGCCCCACATTTATCATCCTTTGAGCCTGAGCTCCGTTTCCCAAAGGTTTTCAGTATTTCCTGCACGCCCCACTCCCGTTCCCACTCACTTGGTTAACTCCTGCTTCAGGAGCCCCATCACTGCTCCAAATCTTCCTTCCTCATCCCCTTCCTTGCCCCGCAGGAATTCTGCCACAGACCCGCAGCCTGCAGCCTGCACCAGCCGCTCCAGCAGCTCCTGAGCCACCGCCTGAGTCCTCGCCGTGGTCCAGGGCCTCTCCTCCCGGTGTGTGACGGCAAAGATGTACCCATGTCCCTCGACCCGGCGCAGGACCGGCCCCACCGCGGCCATCCCCAGCGATTCCTGGCGCTTGGCAGCTTCCAGCTTCTTGAGGAGCAGCAGGAACACGGCGCCAACGTGCTCCGCTCGCTCCGCCACGGCGGCCAGCGCTGTGTCCTGCCCGGGGGGCTCGGCCCCGTCCTGCTCCCGGCGCGGCGGAGCAGCGAAGCCGCCCAGNCCTGCAGCAGCACCTGCTCGGCCGAGGGGGCGGCGGGCGGCGGCTCCGGCTGCCCGGGACCCCGCTCCGGGCTGCCGGCATCCATGGCCTGACACAGCCCCGGCGGGACCGCCCTAGAACCCCTCTAGACACACATGGCTGGTGGCAGCAGTGCCCCGCGGGGAGCGGGGACCCCCGGGACAGCCCCGGGACCGCCCAGAGAGCCCCGAGCAGCGCCGGTCCTGTCACCGCAGCGCCGCCACCTCCCGCGCCACGCGCGCCAAGTGTCGCAAACCACCCCTTGCCGTAAAGCCGATGGCGCGGAGGGGCGTGGCGTTGTGTGAATAAATTACCATAGCTAATTAGACACCGTCGTGCCAGGAAGAGCGGCCGTGCGGGGCGGAGAGAGCGGAATCGGGGGCGGGAGAGCGCTGAGAAACGGGGCGGAGGGAGCTGGAACGGGAGCAGAGAGCTGAGGGGGAAACGGTGACATCGCCATGACTTCGAGAGCAGTGACTCGGCCATGCGTTCCGCCGCGGGAACGATTCTCGCGATCCTTCCGGTTCATGGAAATGATGAATGGGAGCGGCACGCGGCTGCGTGACGTGTGCGCCCTGCGTTACGACATTGCACAGTCCCATCTGACCGCCGGGGGTCCTGACGTCACCATGACGTCATCCTTAAACATGTCAAGAAACAGAATTCATTACAACATAAGAAAGAGGGGCACTGGGGTGTGTTGCGTCACTGCTGACGTCACTCGTATGGCTTGTGCCGTGACTGATGATGACTCCAGTGCCGCTACTATGACGTCATCTCTTTTCCGTGTCGAAAATCAGCGGAAATGGGCAAGTTAGGGGAGTCCACCCTGACGCGGGCACAGCTTGGGGGGTCCTGCCCCTGCAGGGGAGGTCAGCTTGAGGCTATTTTGGGCAATTTGGGTGATTTGTCACCACATTAAAGGGTCACGGCCAGCAGTGTCCCCTCCTCGGGCACCTGGGGGTCTCAGCATCCCCCTGGGCTTCCTTGGGCCCCCCGCCACACCCACAGCTGAGACGGGCTAAGAAATCATCAATTTAATAATTTTTTCTTACACAAAACTGTACAATCCCTCTGCCCCACGGGGATCCTGAGGGTCCGGAGGGGCTCCGGTACAAAATAACTCTGTGCAGCAAAGGGGGGCCGGGGGGCAGAACCCCCACCCGCGCCCTGGGGCTCAGCTGCCCGCAGGGAACCCCGGGCGCTCCCTGCGGAGCACACCCCGAACGAGGGCAAATCCCAAAGCAAGCCACAGCCCGCGGGGGGAAAATCCCAACCGGGAAATCCCGAATCCTTCCAGAGGCACCCCGGGCAGGCGGGCTGGGTGATGCCGGGCGTGCGGAGCCGCGGTCCCGCGATGGATCCCGACGGATCTCGACGGATCTCGACGGATCCCGCAGGATGTGGAGCGGGGCTGGCTCACACCAGCTCATCCAGGAGGGTCCCGATGCCGGCGCGGGGCTGCCCCGGCCCCGCCATGGCTTTGTTGCACATGGGGCACACGCAGCGCACCTCCAGCCACTTCACCAGGCACCTGCGGGCAGGAGTGCGGGAATGCGATCCCCGCCGGGAATTCCGTGATCCCCGCCGGGAATTCCGTGATCCCCACCGGGAATTCCCCGATCCCGCCCCGTTCCGCCAGCCCCACTCACTTTCTGTGGAAGGCGTGCTGGCACGGCAGCACCCCCAGCTCCTCCTTCACCCGAAAATCCTCCAGGCAGACGGCGCAGGTCTGCTGTGGGTGGTGAGACGGAGGCTGAGGGCGGGTGTGAACCTGTGGAACCCGCTGGAAATGCCACGGCTCGGGAAATCCCGGGCATTTCCAGCCGGGAGTTCAGCCCAGCTCCCAAACCACCCCTGGGGAGGGGTTCCAGTTCCCAAACCAGCCCCAGGGAGGGGTTCCAGTTCCCAAACCACCCCCCGGGAGGGGTTCCAGTGCCCAAACCACCCCCAGGGAGGGTTTTCAGTTCCCAAGCCACCCCCAGGGAAGGGTTCCAGTTCCCAAACCACCCCCAGGGAGGGCTTTCCCTCCCGATCCGCAGCCCAGCGATGCCGGCACATCTCCACATGGCATCCCCAGCCTGTCGTGGCTCTGCTCCTGAGCACGGCGAGGGTTATCCCTGTTAATCCCAACTCCATCCCGAGCCAGAGGTGGTCCCGCTCACCCCGTGCACGTTCAGCCTCCGGGCATCGCCTTTCAAAACCACCTGAGGGAGAGAAGGAGGAGGAGGATTTAACTTCGGGAAGGATCTCGCCCCAAGAGGAGCCGAAGAGGGCCGGGCAGGGGCGGGTTGAGCCCGGGGGGTTCCGGAAACGGTGTCCCGTCCGAGCGCTTTGGGATGAGCTGCACCGCTCCCTGCTGTGCCCCACCTCCTGCTCATCCCAAACCACGACAGCCTCGGCAGGAACAACACCCGGCTTTACCTCCTTGTAGCCGAAGCGCTCGCTCTGCGCCTGGTGCCGCAGCTTGCTGGGGAGAGGGAGAGAAAGGCACCGTCAGTTTTGCACCCAGAAACACTCGGGGGGCACCTGAAATCCAGCGGAGCGCGCCCCTCCCGCCCGGGATTTGGGATCAGGGCTCCGTTCGTGCAGCCCGAGCTGCGCTGCGGGGCCGCTCCCCGGGCCCGGCGATGGGCAGCGGGGCCGGTGAGGGCTGCCGGCGGCGATTGTTTGCCTTAGGAAGTCGTTCGCAGGGCAGGAAGCGCTGATTTCCAGGCTCGGCCGCCGGCAGCTCCCGGCCCCGCCGTGACCTTGGCCGGGGAAGAGCGCCTGGCGCAGAACGCCGGGCATGGGGAGGAGGGGGCGGCTCGCAGCGGAGCTTCTCCTCCATCCCGGCCCCAAACCGCCCCAAAAATGCCTGAGGGGTGCAGGGGACATCGGCGGAGCCGGGACACCCCGCAGGGCAGGGCTGAGCCGGCCCTGCAGGAACAGCAGCTGCTGCCTGGGCTTTGGAGTTAAAAATAGCGCTATAAGGCACATCCTCCCTGTCCCCACAGCGCTGCTCTGTCCCTGCCCGACACAATGCGGCCCTCGCACGTTCCCTGGAACACAGGAGCCCCTTCCTGCGCTTCCTGCCCTGCTCCGGACTGCGGGGGCTGGCCCCGGCACCCACGGGGGGTTTGGTCCCCGTTTTCTGCGGCAAAACAATGGGATGTGGGAATGCCCGGGGACACCGAGCCCCCGCTGCAGCCCCCGGCTCACCTGATGAAGTAGCAGCAGAAGATGAGGCTGAGCACGAAGATGAAGATGCCGGTGCCGAAAATGACCATGTAGATGTTGAGGGGCAGGTCCTGGAAGGTGATGGGCGGCATCGTGCAGGGTTTACTGGGATAAATCAGCCCCAGGCTGCAGGAGCACCCTTGGGGGGAGAGAAATTCAGCTTTTAGGTGGAAAAAGGGGGAAAAGAGGTGAAGGAGCATGCGGTGAGAGCAGAGAGAGCCAGCGCTGCCTCCGTCCCCTCTGGAGTTGGCCAAGTGGGCAAAAAGCAGCACTAAGACACTGTCCTGTGTCCGGTGAGGGGAGATGTCCCCGGGAGGAGCGGCAGCCCCTCAGAGCAGCTCAGCGTGGCACCGGCAGCTGCATCTGCACAGCACCAGCCCTGCGGCAGCGGCTCCGAGCAGCCCCGGCAGCATCCGCGGGAACAGCAGGCCCCGCGCTCATCTCCTGGGGGACACACGGGGGCTGCAAGGGGATTTAGGGAAGGACAGAGCTGAAAACCAGCTTGAAAAACAGGAACAGTTGGCGTCTGTCATTGCCCCAGGAGGAGCGAGCGGCTGCCTCGTCCTCGGGAGAAGTGCTGTGATCACTCGGGACCAGCTGACCCAGTCCCTGTCCTGGCAAAGCCACCCCAAGGCCACCACAGGGGACATGTGGGTGTCACACGGGGCTGGTGACAGCACAGCCACCCCGGGAGGGTCCCACGCAGCCCCAGCCCCCAACACTGCTCAGAGCTGCTGCAAAGCCGGGCTCTGGCACAGAATAAACCCCGTTTTGTGTCTGGGAGTGACTCTGACCCCCCTGGAGCTGCGGCTTTGATTTCTGCTCAGCTCTCGCTCTAAAGGAGAGGAGCCCCCAGCCCCATCTATGCCCATGGAGCAGCGCCCCCAGCCCCTCATCAAACAGCTCCCCCAGGAGCACTGCTGCCTTTCATCACAGCCCCTCAGCCCCTCCGCCTGCTCCAGGAGAGGCTGGGTCTGCTCTGCAGCACGAGAGCAGGACGGGAGGATCAGAACCCAGGGCTGGTCTGTCTGGTGGGACAGGGGACAAGGGACACCGGCCCAGCCAGGACGGGCAGGTGGCACCTCTGGGCCAGTTCCAGCCATTCCCAGGGATCTGCTGTGCTGGGCAGGCTGAATTCACAGGTCCCACCGATGCCGCGGCCGAGCCACCGTGGCCAGGAGGCACCTGGCGCTGGGGCCGTGGGTTTGGTGCTGTGCAGCTGCGCCAGAGCAGCGCCTGGGCTGTAGGAAATTGGGTTTTCCTGCCCCACTTGCTCCATGGCTCTTGTAATCACCGGAGACAATCCATCATTCACCTCAGCCACAGCGGGAGAGGGAGGATTTGTTTGTCAGGTCCTCCTGCTCCTGAGACTACCAGGTGCAGGAAAAGACAATAGGAAAGGTTCATTATTTTTTGCCGTTTCCTGGCTGGAAATGATTGAGAAATGCCCCCCCTACCAAAAAAAAACCAAACCAGAACTCCAAAACAAAACATGTACAGCTCTGAAAAAAACCCACTGAGCGAGACATGAGGTAATGCTGGGGCACCTGGTGGTGGGACATTGGCTGGAGAGCCCCAGCACATCCCTCTGCTCATCTAAGGGGCTCAAAATCCAGCGCACGACCCCAAAACCACCCCCAGCCATCCCTCCTTTCCTCTCCTCCTCCAGCCCCCACACTCTGCCCCATCCCGTGGGGCACAAATCCTGTCCCTGACCCCACAAGGGCCCTTTTGTGACTCACCAGCTCAGCCAGGGGCATTCCTGCTGAATGGACCTTCACGGGCTCTGGGTTGGGGGTGCAGCTCCAGGGAAATTCCCTTTGCTGCTCCGGGAGAGGGATGTGAGGAGGGCCTGGAGCAAGGGGTCCCTGCCGAGCTCAGCCCCCGTCCCTCCCAGCCCTTCCCTGGGTGGGCTGGCCCAGCGCTGGTTTTGATTAAACCCCCCCTGCCTGACGGAGGCCTTTGTGTTTTCAGTTCAAGGGGAACGGATCAAATCCGGGCTTAACCAACGTGAAATGAGGACCTGATGGGCACCAAAGCCAAACGAGCCCTTCCAGCAGCTCCGGTCTCCCAGCGTTGCATCAGAACCAGAACCCCTGAAGGCTGGAGCGATACTTTAATTCGAAAATGAGGAGAGAGGGATGTGTAGACATCTGGGAAAGTGCCCAGAGACACACGGTGCCTTTCGGGACTCCTGCACGAAGGATGCTCCGAGGAAGCTTCGTTTAGTCAGCAAAGCGTTTTCCATGCAAACTCCCAAAGCTCCTCTGTAAGGAGAAGGAGCCCAGGTCTGGTTTGACCCATCAGGGCTGTGGTTTGCACCTCTTCCTCCTCCTCCTGCTCCTCCTGCTCGTCCCCACACAGATTTAACCCAAATCCCCTTCTGTGAGCCGTGCTGAGGACACCGAGCCTTGAGCTGCCCAACAGAGTGACCCCAGCCCTGTCCCCCACCCCAAACCCCACAGCCTGACCTCAGCACCCCAACCTCTCCTCAAACCCCTCATGCTCCAGCAAAGCCAAGTTTGGCCCTTCAGTCCCCACATTTTGATGGATTTCACAGTATTTCCAGTCAGGGCAGACCCAAATTTCCACCCCCACCGTGCAGGGTTTTTGCTGAGCAGAGCTTCTCCCTCACCCCAATTCTTGTTCAATAAAACAAATGGAAAACTCAGCAGGTCATTAAATAAAACCATTCTTTCGCCTCCCACACAAAAGCTGTGGGCTTTGCACCAGAAAACCGAACGCAGTTTCCGTATCAGCTTTGCTGGGATGCTGGAAAGGGCTCCCTGCAAAAAGCTGCCCTGAAGCCAAGTCCTGCACGGGCGATAAAGAGCTACCCTCCAGATAAAGTCCCCTGGTGTCTGCAGAGTCCCGAGCTCCAGGAGGGAAAGCCGGGCTGCGAAGGAGGAGCCGAAATGCCAAGGCAGCAGCACAGCCTCTGCCGGCTGTCCCGATATTCTGAATAAACCCATTTAGGTTAAAATGGGGTTTTTCCATCAACAGCCCCAGCCCTGTGAAAGCCCTTAACAGTGCTGGGCTCTGCTGATTTATCAAATATTTGTGAGCCCGGGGCTCGAAGCCAAAGTGCACAAGTTGGGTGCCCAGGGCCGGTTCCCTCAACCCACACCTCGGCCTCGGAACAAGGGTGGGCTCTGTGCTGCTGTCCTCAAAGCCTCGGGAAGCTGGCGAGGGCTGGGGCTGCTCGGAGCCCCGGGAAGCAAAAGTCTCTCTCACTGAGGAGGTTTCGTGAACGCAGCCAAGCCTGGAGCTGCTGTGGAGCATTTCCCTGCACCCACACACCGCCACATGTGTGGGACAACTGCCTGGGGGAGCAGCGGCTCCGTGTCCCCCACGCCGCCCTGAGCACACGAGGGTTGTGTTACAGGAGGGGAAGCCACCGCTTGCGTTATATTTAGCTTCAAAGGCTGTAACCCTCTCATAAATTAAACCAGCCCAGCCTTTGTTGCTGGGGCAGGGCTTTGATGGTGGAATTCCCAGCGCAGCTTCGCAACTCCTCAGTCACAAAAATAACCCACTTCTCATTTGAACCAAGCCCCCCTCGCGTGTGCAAACTCAGCTCCGCGTTCCTGAGAAGTTCTTACGGCGAGCAGGAGCCTGAGGAGCCGGGGCCTTGTCTGGGGGCCCCTAAAAATGAGTTTGTTCCACTTCGGGGGGCACTTGAAAGAGGGTTTGAGGTTGGCTTTTTTGGTGCAAGCAGCTAAAGCGTGGCCGATTCATCCGGCCGGGTGCTTTATCCCCGAGAGCCGAGCGGGACGCGCCGCTCCGGGGGCAGAACGGGGGAGCGAACGGGGGACCGAATGGGCGACCGAATGGGCGACCGGGGCTGCCAGGAGCCCGGAGCGGCGCTGGGAGCGGACGGAGCACCGAGCGCCCGCCCCGCACGGAGCGGCCGGGGATACCCGGGGATGGCCGGGGATGGCCAGGGATGGCCGGGGGATGGCCGGGAGATGCCCCCCTCTCCTCCCGCGGTCAAGCCCCCCTTCCCGGGAAGCAGGGAGGGGACACCCCCTCCCCAGCCACCCGCCCCCTCCCCGCGCTCACCGTGGCACCACTGGAACGGGGGCATCGGGCGGCTCCGCGGGGTCGCGGCGGCTCCGCCGGGCCATGGCTGTGCCCGCAAACCCCGCCCCAGCCCCGCAGCCCCCCCGGGGCCGCCCCCGGATCGCCCCCGCCCCGCCGGGGCTGGGACAGGGCGAGGTGGCCCCGGGCGGCCGCACCCGCGGCTGTCCCTGCCCTGCGCATCCCGCGGTGCGTCCCGGGCCGGAGGAGCTGCGGCTGTCCCTGTATCCCTGGAAGTGCCCAAGGCGAGGCTGGACATTGGGCTTGGAGCAGCCCGGGACAGTGGAAGGTGTCCCTGCCATGGCAGGGGTGGCACTGATGGGATTGAAGGTCCCTCCAACCCAAACCAGTCTGGGGCTGTGGTTCCCAGTGCGGGCTGGGGCGCACCGGTCCGCAGTGCCGGATGGCTGTGGCACGGACCCGCTGTGCCCACGGAGCTGTCCCTGCGCGGCCCCAGGCTCCTCTCCCCCCGCGGTTCCATGATCCAGCACAGCTGCAGCCCCGCGCTGCTCGGGGCCCTCCGGAAGCGCAGGAAGAATGGAGCTATAATGGGAGCGGGAGGACAATGAGCGCTGGCAGCCTGCGGGGCTGGGGCCACCTGGGCCACCAGGACACCCCTGCCCAGCCTTGGCCACCCTCCTGGGCTCAGCCCGCCCAGCCCCGCTGCTGCTGGGGTGTTGGTCACAGCCAGGGCAGACGCTCAGCGTTTTGGGACACTGACACGGCCACCTGGTGCTGGACGGTGACCCTGGGACTGCCAGCCCGGCTCTACTTCCCACCAGGAGCCCTACATTGTCCCCACGGCTGGGAAAAGAGTGGCGAATCCCAGGCTAGGCACTGAGTGGGGGCTCATGTTTGACTGCAGGACTGAGAACTTTGGGGAACTCGGGTCCATCTCAACCCCAGGTGATGCTGTGTCCCCAACTGCTGTGACAGATCCCAGCCGGAGCTGTCCCAAAGCACACGAGGAGTGTCCAGGGTTTTCCTTAGCACTGCCTTTATTTTCACAGGGTGACACGAGGCACGGAGAACACCCAAACACTACGACAGGGTTTGCCTGAGCCCACACACCACACCTGACTGACATCACCAGACACACACGGGACACACGACAAGGGATGCACAGAGCTGCAGTGTCCTGGCAGGGAGGGACACAACTGGCCGGGCAAGTGCCAGCTGGGAGGACAAAGCCTTGGGCCGAGTCCGTCCGGAGGCGTCTTGGAGCGAGCGGGCTGGGAAGGAGGCCATGGCCAGGCCTCCCCGGGTGGCAGAACTGCAGGTGGAGGGCCTGGGCTGGATCACAGGAATGGCTCGCAGGTCTGGGGACCCCCTGAGCTGCGGGGGCTGCAGGTAACCCATGGGCAGAGCCTGAGCTCGGCCGGCACGGGGCCGGGTGGGCAGAGCTCCCACAACGCCCACCCTCCCTCAGGAGCTCCTCTTCAGCCTCAGGGCGTTGTCCAGGGCCACGAGCTGGCGCAGGAAGCCGCGGTTGGGGATGATCCCGCGGTGGTCCTTGACCGTCTTTATGGCTTCGACCAGGGGCATGTGGTGGCGGATCATGAGGTAGGCGAGGACCAAGGTGGCCGACCTGCTCACCCCGACGGCACAGTGCACGAGGATCCTCCCTGCGGGGACACAGCAGCCGGGTCACGGCATAGCCAAAAATTCCCATTGGGGTGATGCCATGCAGGGGACACCATCCCAGGCTAGAAACGCCTTTGTTCCCCAGGATCCTTAAGGACAGGACACCGCCCCAGCTCCCCACCTTCCCAGGGCAGTTCCCCCCATCCTTTCTCCCTCTCCTCCCCCAGAACCCTTCCCCGGGCACCTTCGTTGAGGGCCTGGTGGATGAAGTCGGCGGCGGGGTAGAAGTAGGGGCTCATGTCAAAGGAGGGGGAGTCGTGGGCCTCGATGCCCAGGTAGCGAATGCCGGTGCCCTCGTAGTACTCAGCGCCGCCGCGCCAGCGGCAGTGCGAGGCGTTCAGCACGTGGGTGATGCGCAGCTGCAGCAGCTCCCGGCGGTTGGATGCGATATCTCTGCAGGGACAAGAGCAGTGGCAGGGAGGGGACACCTCAGACCAGAAAAAGTGTCCCAGGACGGTGGAAAGGCTGTCCTGGGACAATGTTTCTGGCTGGGTGAGCTGGCTGCAAAAACCCGACAGATTCTCGAGATTCTTGGATGTCACAGCCCTGACTCTGTGGCCGCCTAGCAGAGATCTGAGCCCCCCGTACAGCCCTGCTCCCCTCCTTCCTCCTTCGTCCCAGTGCTCCACACCCATCCCATCCTGCCCTCCCTCACTCTCCCCTCCCCATCCCAGATGTCCCCATGTCCCCAGAAGCAGCGCCGGTCCCTGTCACTTACTGGTCTCCCAGGTAGAGGCCTGGCCACACCTCGTCAGCGTGGTTGCAGGCAGTTTTGCCCGTGTACAGGAGCCTCTCCAGCTCGAAGACGCTGAGGATGGGGTGGCTCCCGCGCTCGTCCCGCGCGGCCCGGCTCGGGGACCTGCTGCTGTTCCTGTAGAACCTGGACAGGAAAGCCATGGGAGCTGCCCAGACCCACAAGGCATACCTGTGGGGGCGTGGAGGCCGGACAGGGGCCTGGGGGTCACTTCTGCTGCTGCTGCCACCCACGGTCCTGTTGGGAAGCATAGGAGAGGCTGTCAGGAGAAATGGCCCTCACCGAGGCACTGAGGGGCTGGGGGTGTCCAGGGAAGGGAATGGGGCTGGGGAAGGGGCTGAACCCCAGGAGCGGCTGAGGGAGCTGGGAAAGGGCTCAGCCTGGAGAAAAGAGGATCAGGGGGACCTTGTGGCTCTGCACAGCTCCTGACAGGAGGGGACGGCCACTCCCAGGGACTCTGCTCACAGGGAACAGGGACAGGAGGAGAGGGAACGGCCTCAGGCTGGACTGGGGAGGCTCAGGAATTTCCTCATGGAAAGGGTGGACAGGAATTGGAACTGCCCAGGGAGCTTTGGAGTGCCCTGGAGGTGTCCAAGGAATTCCTGGACACGGCACTCAGTGCTCCGGGCTGGGAACAGGATGGGGATCAGTCACAGGCTGCACTTGATGACCTTGAGGGGCTTTTGCAGCCTCAGGGATTATGGGACCCTGTGGTGCTGCACTGGGGACCTCTCACCCTGTCCCTGCTGTAGGAACAGCGGCTCGGGGCACCAGGCCTCACCTCACTGATGTCAGGTCACCCTCCTCAACTCCCCAGCTGAGCTGAGCGCTCCCCACACCCCTTCCCAGAAGGAAAACCACTGGGAGAAGTCTCTGCTGCCAGGGCTGGGGCGGCAGCCAGGAGCCTGAGCCTCTACAGGCTGAGCCTTCGCTCCAGCCCCACGGCTTTGGGCTGAGGCCACCTTGGCAGGAGCTGCTCCGCACAGGACCACCTCCCGTGGCTCTGCTGCCAGGGGACGGTGCCAGCTCGGGGCTGGCGCTGCCAACCTGCACTGGGAGGTGAGGAACGGTGGCCAGGTCTGGGCAAGGCACCAGCGCTGGGGAGGAAAAACCCCCAAACAGGTGGAGGATTCCATATGGCACCAGGCGGCCTGGCCAGGGCCCAGCCTGCTCCAGAGCGGCACAAAAACCTGCAGGGAGGGAGGGGCAGCATTAACCCCTCCGTGGGCACGGCCCTGCAGCTGCACTGGAGCATCCAGGGCGGCTTTGGGCTGGGAAGAGTTAACTGCAGGGCATGAGAAAGCTCATTTTGCACAGCAGCTCTGCCAGGACACGGCCCTGCTCCCAAACCTTTGCATCATTCGCTGCTTGTCACACGTCTGCAAGGACCCTCCCCCGGGCAGCCTGACCCAGCAGTTCCAGATGTTGTCAGAGGCCTTTTCGTGCTCCTCTGCTGCTGCCCCTCCCTCGGGAGGGTAAATTCTCTTTCTGCCCTCGCTGCTGCTGCCCCGGAGATGCCCTGGAGCCTCCTGTGCCCTGCCAGCCCTGCCCGGGTGGGGCTAGGGGAGGCACAGCCACTGGGACTGGCCCGGCTGGGCAGAGCCTGTCCCTGCACGGGGACATTTCCCGGAGCCTCCAGCCATTTCTTGGCAACGCAGAGGAAAGCACGGCAAGGGCACGGGGGGAGACAGAGCCAGGGCTGTGCCCCTGCCCCTGCCCTGCTCCGGGGGCAGCTCAGATCCTGCTCGGCACCCCCGGTGCTGCACAGGCCGGGCCAGCCCTGCCCCAAGTGCCATCCCTGACCCCCAGCCCGGCTCAGAGCCCAGGGCCGGCTCCATCCTCCCTGCTCTGATCAGCCTGGGCTCCTCAGCCGGGAATCCGGGCTTGGCAAAGCCCCCCCGGGCACGGCCCTTGTGTGCCCTTGGCTGCAGCACAGCCCCGCGTTCCCAGCCCCGGGCTGGAGAGCGGCTGGGTCACGGAGACGGCTGCAGGCTCTGAAATTCCAGCCCCGTACTGCCTGGAAAAACAACCACCCCCACCCAGCCCGGGGGGCAGAGCCCCGGGCCCAGAGCGTCCCACCCCCGGCACAGCCCTCGAGGGGGCAGGGGAGAGGCTCTGCCCCACAGCCCGAGCTGGGAACAGCCCCCGGAGCGCCCCTGACACCTCCCAGGCAGGGGCTGTGCCCCTCTTTGCCGGCCGAGCTCGCTGCTCCCCCGGCCCCTGTGCCTTGCTGGGAGCGAGGGGATGGTCTGTGGGGTGCGGAAGCGGTGCGGGGCGCAGGAGCGATCTGTGGGGCGCAGGAGGGGCAGGAACGATCCTGTGGGGTGCAGGAATGACCCTGTGGGGTGCAGGAATGACTCTGGTGGGATGCAGGAACGATCTTGTGGGGTGCAGGAACGATCCTGGGAGATGCAGGAGGGCTCAGGAACAATCCTGTGGGATGCAGGAGGGAGCAGGAATGACCCTGTGGGGTGCAGGAATGACTCTGGTGGGATGCAGGAACGATCTTGTGGGGTGCAGGAACGATCCTGGGAGATGCAGGAGGGCTCAGGAACAATCCTGTGGGATGCAGGAGGGAGCAGGAATGACCCTGTGGGGTGCAGGAGGGCTCAGGAACGATCCTGGGAGAGGCAGGATGGAGCCGTGCGGACGCTCCGTGGCTCAGGGACAGCGAGACCCGCGGGGAGGGGACGGCCACCCCCGAGCGTACCTTGGCGGGGGCCGGGATCCGGCGCCGGGAGCCGGGGCAGGAGCGGAGCGGGACCGGGATCGGGATCGGGATCGGGATCGGGATCAGGATCAGGATCAGCTCCAGTCGGCCATGTCTCGCTGCTGCCGCCGCCGCTGGAGAGAGGCTGATGTAGGAACATCTATTTTAAGGCATGACATGTCCAGAGGCAGGGTTGTTTGTGCCCGGCTGTGCGCGGAGGGGCGCGGCACGACCGAGGGACACGGCGGTGGCACGCACGGACACACACAGGCGCCCGTGGCTACGCGACAGCGGCGACAACAACAACAGCAGCATCCCCAAATGCTCTGCCGGCCCCGCTCGCCTCCTCCTCCTCCCTCCCGGAGCCGCGGGAGCGCAGGGCAGAGAAGGAGAAGCTGCGAAAGCGCTGCTGAGGACATGATTCCTTCCCCTCCCCGCGGATCCGGGGCCGTCTCCAGGCGATGTTTCGTCGTAATTTGGTTTTTTTCGTCCCCCCCTCCCTTGCCAGGGTGCCTTTGCAGATGCAGGGATTGATGAGATTTTCTCCATTTGCAGGGAAATTAAACCTCGGATTTATGTGGGGATACCAAATCAGAGAACGGCTTGGCTTGGAAAGGACCTTAAAGATCATCTCGTTCCATGGGCAGGGGATAATTATGACAACGTATTTACAAATTCCTGTCAAAGTCAGGGAATGTATTTTTTTTTCCTGGGGGAAAAAAATGGAAAAAAAAAAAAAAAAGTGGGAACTCACGATTGAAGCTTTCTTGTTTTGACAGTTTCTAAACGCCACCATTCATTTCACAAGTGCTGCAATGTTTCAGTTAAACATTTTCCAGGCAGAATATGCTCTCTTTCCCTTTGAAGTGTTGGACTCCCAGTGAAAAGTTTGACTCAGATCAGAAAGTGGGAGTGTGGTGGGAAAAACAACCTGAGGAAGAATGGAAATGAGCTGTTCCGGGCTGAATGACACATTCCGAGATTTCTGGCGTGCCCTCCCCCACTGCTGCTCGATTGGAACCCAGGAAATTCTCCTGCCTTGTTTGCAGCTGAACCTCTGTTTACCCCGGGACACAATCCCAGGATTATCCCAGAGGATTGACCAGGGAGGGCCTGGCTGGGGCTGCTTCTCTGTCCTCACTGACCCTCGGGGCATTTCACGGCTCTGGGATGCTCCAGCCTGGGAAAAACCTGCCCTGCACCCTGGGAAAGGCTGCATTTCACTGGCCCCGAGCAAAATTGAGCTTTTCACCTCTGCCTGGCCACACTCCCCTAGAAAACAGGCACTGAAAGGAGATTTGCTCTTTCTGAGCTCTGTCAGACTCTTTTAATGTGGACAGCAGCAGCCCTGCCCCTCCTCTGCTCCAAGGAACTGCATTCCCGGGAGTGTGGAAAATGTGCTTCTGAACAGAAGTGCCGACAAGCCCCAGCACAAAAGGTTAAATCTGAATTTAAAAAAACGACACGAAATAAAATTAGGTGGATAAATGTTTTGGCAGAGCATTGCCTGCAGGGAACTCTCTGGTCATTTAAACAGAGGATTAGCAGTTGTTATGTTTTTGTTCCAATAATAACACTGGAATTGCTTTGTAAAGCAGCCAGAAGTCCCCAACAAATCCAGGGAGTGCTCCTTAGATAATGAAATTTCTGATGCTCTGAGATTCCTGGGCAGCTGCATCGAGGAAAAGTATCACCGATTTATCTGCTCGCAGGGGACGTTTCTTAGACACAAGCAGACCTCTCTGCTCCCCCGTCCCTGTTCTCCGCGGGCAGCAGCGCTGAGTGCTCCCTGAGGGATTTATCTGCTCTGAGAAGCTCCTGGAGCTGCTGCCCTTGGAATCACGGGGCTGCTCAGAGCAGATAAATCCCTCAGGTGTCATTGTCACCGCGCTCCGCTCCCAACTCACCCCAGCCCTGCCCCCGAGGGGGTCCTGAGGGGCCTGGGGAGCAAAATCCTCCCTGGGAATGAATCCCCGAGGCACAGGGGGGAGGATTGAAAAGGCCAACCCCATACTGTTCCTCCTCCTGGCTGCGTTTCCTTCCAGGCTGCTCCCTCTGGGAGGCCTCCAGCTCCAGGACAGGACATGAAGGGCTCAGATGTCCTCTCCTGTCCCTGCCAGCTGCAGGACAGGACACAGGGGTCCAGCCACCTCGTGTCCCTGCCACCGCGTGTCCCTACCAGCTGTCACCCCCGGTGCCTGAGCCCGCTGAATGAGAGGGAAGAGGAGCTCCTTGGCACGTTGGGATTATTTGGGAGCAGCAGGATGTGCCTTCTCCCCGCCGGGGGCAGCGCAGCAGGGTGGGATCGCTCGGGACAGCAGAGAATTCCCAAATCGCTGCAGGGTGGGACGGTGGCACGGCGGCGGTGACATCCCCAAAGTGTCCCAAAGTGCTGTCCCTGCAGCAGCTCGGAGCTGAGCTTTCAGCTCCGTTAGCGATGAGTCGCTGGGGCAGGATGAGGAATGCCGCTGCTCCCGGGAGAGGGGAGAGAGCAGGGCCGGGGCTGCAGGACCCCCGGGATGGGATGGGATGGGGTGGGATGGGATCCATGGGATGGGATGGAAGCGCTGCTGGAAAGGTTCACGGATCCAACCACTGGAGGCTGCTCTGGTTATACATAAATCACCTCTGCGCTCTGTCAGACTGGAAAACAGCCCAGGGAAGGGAAGGGCAGGGGCTGCAGAGCTCCAGAGCCGCCGTTCCCCGGCTTTGAACTCCCCGGGAATGCAAATCCAGCGCAGGCTTCAAAGCTCGGGAATCCATCCCTTCCCGCAGTAAATACTCGTGTCCAGTGCCACCGGGAAGGCATCCCCGCCTGGAAGGGGAGGGTAGGGTTGGATATTAGGGAAAATTTATTCAAGGAAAGAGTGGTCAGGCCTTGGAACAGACTGTGAGGGCAGTGGTGGAATTTCCATCCCTAGAGGTGTCCAAGATGTGTGGATGTGGCACTTGGGGAATGTGGTGATGCCTGATGATTGGACTTGATGATCTTGAAGATTTTTCCCCACTTTTAACAGTTCTCCAGCTCCAACTCTTCAATCCTCTCCCAAAGATTATCCTCCCTGTAAGGAAAGTGGCCAAAGGCTGCAAATCCTGGGCAAGGAGAATGTGGAGAAACCCAACCCCTCTGTGTCCCTCCAGCAGCTCCCAGGGAGGGAAAACTTGGCTTGGCTGCATGGCAGAATCACAGAGTCATGGAATTGCAGAATCACAGAATCGCAGAATTGCAGAATCACAGAATCGCAGAATTGCAGAATCACAGAATCGCAGAATTGCAGAATCACAGAATCGCAGAATTGCAGAATCACAGAATCGCAGAATTGCAGAATCACAGAATCGCAGAATTGCAGAATCACAGAATCGCAGAATTGCAGAATCACAGAATCACAGAGTCATGGAATCGCAGAATCGCAGAATCACGGAGTCACAGAATCACAGAGTAACAGAATCGCAGAATCACAGAATCNGAGTTGCAGAATCACAGAATCACAGAATCACAGAATCAGAGTCACAGAATCACAGAATTGCAGAGTCACAGAGTCACAGTATCACAGAATCACAGCATTACAGAATCACAGAGTCATGGAATCGCAGAGTTGCAGAATCACAGAATCGCAGAATCACAGAATCGCAGAATCACAGAATCGCAGAATCACAGAATCGCAGAATCACAGAATCGCAGAATCACAGAATCGCAGAATCACAGAATCGCAGAATCACAGAATCGCAGAATCACAGAATCGCAGAATCACAGAATCGCAGAATCACAGAATCGCAGAATCACAGAATCGCAGAATCACAGAATCGCAGAATCACAGAATCGCAGAATCACAGAATCGCAGAATCACAGAATCGCAGAATCACAGAATCGCAGAATTGCAGAATCACAGAATAAATCAGACTGGAAAAGACCTCTGAGATCATCGAGCCCACCCTGCCGTGCTGCAGGGGCCGCTGGAGCCCTGGCAGTGCTGAGCTGCTCCCACTAAGAGCACTACAAAGGACCAGAGAAGGATGAGGGAGCAGCAGGCCCAGGGCTCATGGAGTGGCAGCTGCAGGACCCACAGAGCCTCTGTTTGTGCCGCCCTGTGCAGGGCAGAGGGACAGCTGCTCCTGCCCTGCGCCCTGCAGTGCTTGGGGTTCCTTGCCAGGGCAACTCCGAGTGCCTCTGGACACATTTTGCCTCTCATCCTCTGTCTTGCTCACGTCGGGAGCACCCCAGGACACGGTTAAGTCGCTACAGAGCGAGGAGGTTAAAAAAAAAAAAAAAATTTTAAAAAATCAAAGGAAGGAAAGCAGCTGAAAACACGGTGGCAAAATGTGCTGTGAAAGGCTGATGGCTCCTGTCAAGCTGTGCACGGAGCCTGTCACTTCTCGTTAGAGCAGCCGGGGCACAGCCCGAGCTGGTGGCGCCGGGGGATCACCTGGGACTCACCGTGTGGCAGCCCTCGGGATCGTAAAGCCATGGAATGATGGAATTCCTGAGCTGCGAGGGGCCCACGGGATCAGAGTGCACAGACACCCCAACAATCACACCCTGGGCACCCTGGGAGCTCTGGGGCTCTGCCCTGTCCCCAAACCTGGGGTGTCCCCGGAGCTGAGCCCCCGTGGCACCTCAGCCTGCAGGGCTCAGGTTTTATTCCTGCAAATCCAACCCCCTCGGGGAAATCTGCTTTGGAGGAAGAAGGATTTCCAGCTACGTCAGGGTGGGAATTGGGGCCAAGGCCCTGGTAAATCCCCATCGATTCCCCTGGGAATGATTTCCTGGGATGATTTCCCTCCTCGGGCTGGGGCCTGACGCTGCTCTTTCCCCCTTCTCCCCCTCTCCATCCCCAGCCTGTGGCACTCAGAGCCCTGACAGCTCCGCTCTCATTTCTAAAGCAGCGAGAACAGCTTAGGAGCTCAAACACAAAGTCAGACAGAGTTGGGTGCCTAATTCCGTTCAATCTCCTTCCTAATTCCCAGCCCGAGGGCTTGGAGGCAGCGGCTGGTTTGATTCGATGAAGAAAAAGCTGCTCCATTAGCAGCTCTGATGTTCGAGAGGTTCCTCTCAGGCCATGCTGACCCTTAATGGGAACAGGACTTGTACTTCCAGCCCGGATTTCCATCTGCTGCCAGCAGTGGTACAGCCAGCATGGAAATCTCGTGTGCCAAGGGGAGGAAAAGAAGGAAAACGCAGCAGAGCTGATGGTTTGGCTGGGAAAGGGCAGCCCACATCCTCCTGAAAGGAATAACCTTTCCCCAGCAGGAATGTTCAGTGCAGTGGGAAGAGAGGATGATTTTCCCCTTCTGTTTTTCTGCACCACTGTTAATTTTAGCAAAAAAAAGGAAAGGTCACGGAGGACAAAAAAATTGGGAGGTGGTAAAAATCAAACCTTCTCCTCCCTCCCCACAGCCCTGACAGCCTGAGCTGCTTTGCTTAATGGAAACAGGCAGCAAGGAACAGTTTGGCTTTAATAATTCTAATTATTCCACAGTATTGTGAAATAAATTAGAAATCCAAATGAAATCAGCGTCCCATGGCACAGGGAAATGTTCAGTCACAGAGTGCAGGTACCAAAATCCATCCTGAGTTCTGTCTTGCATAGACCAGACAGAAAATAATAGAAATTATGCTCAGAAAGAGGAGAGAAAATTAAAGCACCCAGTGACTGCTGCAGAGTGATGTTGGGAGCTGAAGCAAAGCCAACCCTCAAGCTCAGCCTCCTGCCATGGGCTCCTTTTCCCACCTTTTCTGTGACCCAGGAGGACGTTTCCCTGTTTCCCGTTCTGCCCTTCTCCCCAGGGATCTGCACTTGGATCCCTTCACCTGGAATCTCCTTGGGAATGGAGCCCTTTGGGAGTGGGAAATGCCCAGGGATTGGACATTCCACAGGCTGGGAAACCTCACTTTGCTCAGCAGGGATGGAGCAGGGATGGAGCAGGGATGGAGTAGGGATGGAGTAGGGATGGAACAGGGATGGAGTAGGGATGGAGCAGGGATGGAGCAGGGATGGAGCAGGGATGGAGTAGGGATGGAACAGGGATGGAGCAGGGATGGAGCAGGGATGGAGCAGGGATGGAGTAGGGATGGAGTAGGGATGGAGCAGGGATGGAGCAGGGATGGA
>VZRL01001197.1:311822-349276 GCA_013397895.1 Origma solitaria
TCCCATTCCATTCCCATTCCACTCCCATTCCCATTCCATTCCCACTCCCATTCCCATTCCCATTCCCGTTCCCAGTCCCAGGCTCTGGCCCAGTCCATCTGTCAGGGCCTGCATGAGCCCCAGACTGACACTGGAGAAATGGAATTGGATCGTGACCCTGCCCAGGCTCTGCTGATGCCTTCCCCTGCCCCGGCAGGGATTTGTGGCTCAGGTTTTCCATCCCTGGGGCTGGGGAAGGTCCTGGATGTGCCGTGGGACTGGAAGGGAGCCCGAGAGGGACCAAGAGCAAACATTCCCTGGCTCTGCCTCACATTTCCCTCTCCAGGGAACACATTTGCAGTCCCAGAACTGTTCTGAGCGATTTCCCCGGGACTTGGGGGTGTCAGTGGCTGAGGAGCTCAACAAACCCAGAAACGCAGCGTTGTCCTGGGCTGCACTGAAGGGGCAGTGAGCAGGGGGGGGACTGTCCCCTCTCCTGAGCCCCACCTGGGCTGCAGGACCCAGCTCTGGGTCCCTCCTGCCCCATGGTCCCTGCTCCCAGCCCCAGTGTCCATCCCGCAAACACCTCCCCTGCTCAGCGGGGCTGGGAGTGGGGACAGACATGGGCAATCCATCACTGGGGACAGAGATGGCTCCAGAGCAGGGAGGGGATGTGAAATTAAAAAGCCAGAGCAGCACAGACCATCATTTACATTCCCTGGTTCCAATTTCGTGAGGTGCTTCCTCAGCTGCTGCTGAATGTGTGAGAGGGGCTGGAGATGAACGGGTCAGGCCGAGCTCTGTCAGCGCTTCCGCAGCTCCCAATCCCCGGATCCTTCCACTGCTGGAGTTGCTCTCTGGATCCTGGGGAGGCGTTTCCTGCACAGAAATGTGCTTTCTCCATTTTCAAGCCCTTAAAAGGTCCCCGGGTCTGGAAGAGCTCCAATAAAAGCTGTCCCACTCCCCCAAGGATCTGCTGCCCGTCTGGGCTCTCACGGTGAGCCCTAAATGAGCGCCTCCCGTTAATTAGGGGATGACAGGAGGAAATTAAACCTCCACGCTGCTTCAGACAGCACTTCATCACTGTGCGCAAGAGGCTCGAGTGCGATTCAGAGTCCGGGGGGGTTCTGTCACCCCACAGCATCCCCAGGCCAGTGGGAATGGCACAGGGAGCGGAGCAGGTGGGACAGGAAACCATTGCCATGATGGGGACAGTCCCGGGGATGCCACCCACGGAGCGGTGCCCGGGCACGGACCCTGCAAACCCTGCTTTTCCTGCGAGCTGGGCTTTGGATGGAGGGATTGGGGATGGAGGGAATTGAGGATGGAGGGAATTGGGGATGCAGGAAATGGGGGATGGCTGCTGGGAATATCAAATATCCCCTCACAGGTGCCTTTACAGCCTCATGAGGAGCCGAACACCTGCACAGCTTCTCCTCATGGCCGAGCTGGCCCTGCTCCAGGACTCCCTGCGATCCCCGGGCAGGGCAGGAGTGGCACCAGCTCCTGTGGAGACACAGGGACCAAGAGTTTTCCATAGTCAGCCCCAAAGCAGCTGCTGGAGCCTCAGGATGAGTTCTCAGCTCCTGTTTCTCCTTCCCATCCTGTCACTGGCTTGGACTTCTCCTCACAGTGAATTTCCCAGGTCCTCCCCAGCTAATGGGAGGTATTTATTTCCATTCCTTTGGTGCTTCAGTTTTAAGTACAGCAATAATTCAACATATCTCATTTTGGGGGAATGAAAGATTGCCCTTATTTTCAGCTCATTTTTGGGTGAGTTTTATTTCCCTCTCTCTCTCTCTCTTTTATTGAGCTCTGAACATTAATAATCAACCCTCATTAATTCAGTTAATTCTTCAAATCCTCATATTCTTCATGCCCAGCACTATAAAGCCGAGGAGGAGACTAATGAAAGCTGAAGAGATGGTTAGAGTTATTAAAAATCAATTTTTTTATTTGGGAACCCTGGGGGTGTTAATATTCTCATCTCACATCTTCCCGGTGCCGTCCCCCCTGAGGAATTCTGAGCTCTGCGGCTCTGCAGGACAGAGGGACAGCCCTGGCTGAGGCACGGGCAGGGCACGGGCTCTCCTTGGGGATGGCGATGGTGGGAAATGCAGAAATGCACTGATCTTGGTGAGGGGCTGGGGAATAGAGCAGGGCCGGGGCGAGAGAGAGGTCCCAGAGCTGAGTTTCCTTCCAGCTTTAGAAGTCAGAGAGACAATTTTCAGGTTTTCCTTCCCGTCTTGGTTTCAATCTGGCTTCGCTCCCTTTCCTATTTTCCAGTTCCTGCATTCATTGTCACACCTTTATCCACTCTGACAGAGACTGAACCCTCCTGCTCCCTTCCCGGGGGGAGCCCAGGGGTGTCCTGGCAAATCCTGGGTGTTGAAACACGGCCCTAAGGGTGCGGGAAGGGAATGGGAAGCCTGCAAAGCACAGAGCCCCAGCTCCCTTTGTGGGGCGCGACAGGGGGGACAGGGCTGGGACAGGAGTGTGCGAGGGGACAAGAGCTGGGGAGAGCTGGCTGAGGGTGCAGGGCTCTGTGGGGTGTGAGGAGGGTTCTGTGGGGTGTGCAGAGGGGCTGAGGGCTCTGTGGGGTGTGCGGAGGACTCTATGGGGTGAGCAGAGGGCTCTGTGGGGCGCACAGAGGGCTCTGTAGGGTGTGTGGGGTGCACGGAGGGTTCTATGGGGTGCACGGAGGGCTCTGTAGGGTCTGTGGGGTGCACGGAGGGCTCTGTAGGGTGTGTGGGGTGCACGGAGGGTTCTATGGGGTGCACGGAGGGCTCTGTAGGGTCTGTGGGGTGCACAGAGGGCTCTGTAGGGTCTGTGGGGTGCACGGAGGGGCTGCCGGGGGATCTCAGCCCTGCTGCTGCCATCGCTCTTGGCCGGGGCTCCATGGCAACCGAGGCACCATTCCCTCACTTTCGGATGATGCTCCTTCAGCTCCGAGGCTTTTTCTGTGGAACGGGGGACAAATCCTTCACCAAAGGCGCAGGAACAGCCCTTGCCAGCCCCTTCCTGCCCCTAACTGCGAATAAACCTGGAAAACCCCTCCTGGATCCATGAGCTTCCAGCCGCACCTCTGGGGGATTGATGGCCGTGACCTTCAGCCCTGTCGCTCCCTGTCCCCCCTGGAGTGACTCCCAGGGGCATTCCCATTGTTATGCTGGCCAGGTTCCTGCGGGATTCACCCTGAAATCGCCTCTTCAAACAGATAATTAAAACATAATGGTGTTTACATTGCAGATGGAGCCGAGAGAAAAATAATAATAGCAATAATAATCATAATAAACACGACTTTGCTGCTCGGGGGAGTTTGTCAAATGGCTCCTGGAGAGTGTGGGCACACTTTAATGAGTTCAAAGAAGAGGATTTACACTCAGCAAACTTATTCAATTGTTCACAGGTGACTGCCGAGGTGAAGCTGCTTTCAGGGGCAGCCGGAGCGGCGACTGCAGCAGGACAAAATAAAAATAAAAAGAACGGGCATTAAAATCCCATAACTTTTACAGCAGAGGATCTGCAGAATGGAATTGCGGCTCTGCAGAGTCCAGAAGCGATTCTGAATTAATGGCTCGGCTTTTCCAGGCCATTCACACCCGCTCATTTCACGCAAGATAAATTACAGGGCCCGGCCACCCTCGGTAGCTGAGAGAGCATTGGATAGCTCGGGAAGGGCAGCTGGGGCTGGGGACACAGCCTGGGGTTGGGGACATGGCCTAGGGCACAGGGCAAGATCGGGGGGCTGCAGGAGGGGCTGTGCCCACCCCCAGTGGAACAAGGAGTTCCATCTCAGCAAAACCAGGGAAAGGACCAAAGGCAAACACCTAAAGCAGCCCCATGGGAACGAAGGTGTGTGCTGCACAAAGATCTCCTAAAATGGGGTGTCTGCCCTATTTTGTGGGACAAAAGGAGCTTCATTTGCCTGCAGGGACTGGGAGGTGCTTCAGGTCTGATCCCAACCCTGCTGCAAAACAAAGAGGCAGCCCCAGCCTACCGAAGCTGAGAAATGCAATGGCTGTAACCCTGAATTCTGATTTTCTGGGGCTGGAATGGGCTCAGGCCACCCCAAGAGCCCATTCCGTGGAGCTCAGGGCCTGACTCCCAGCCCTCCTTTCCTTGGAGAGGCCGGGAAGGCCATGGGCAATATTCAGCATTGTGTTCCCCTCCCCTGCTGTGTTTTTGTCACCCACTTGGGCCACTTCGGTCTCTTTTCTTTTGGAAACAGCTGACGTGGAATTATTGCCATGATTAACACTCTTGTGCGGCTAATTATAATTACACCTTCTCATCGCAGTTGTGAGCCTCAATTGCTCATCTTTGCCTCGGCCCAGTGTTTTCCTTTCTCCGAGTATCTGGAAGTTGTCTGGGCTGGATGAACACGCACAGCATCCCAAACTCCTCTGGTTTCTCCACGGGGATTAATTTGAGGCCATAATAATGAATAAAGGCCAGATCAGCGGGTGGTGTAAATCAGAGCAGCTTCCCTCGTGTCACCGCAGCCACGGTGATTTACAGCAGGGGAGCTGTCAGATATTTCACTGAGAAGCTGGTGACATCCCAGGAAATATCTCTGCCTTGGTGAGGGAGTTCCCATGTATCCAGAAATGCATAAATTTCCTTTTTATGCCCCCATCCTCTGATATATTTTGGAGAAAGGAGGAAAATCAGCGCGGCTGGAGCCGTGTTGGGCTGCGGATTGTGCAGCAGTTCGGAAGGGATTTCATCCCACACCTCGCAGCCACACTGGGGAGGTTTCTCCTGGCGCTTTTCCCGTGGCTGGGACGGAGCAGCCCCTGCTCTGTTGGTTTTAAATTTCATAATATTCGTGGGATTGGCAAAAGGTGGCAGAGAAGCAGGCAGGAGCACCCAAGATGGCGAAAAGAGAGACTTTATTTACAGAAACTTCTTTATATATCCGTTAATAATCTAGCAACTGTTGGTCAGCAGGGAATCCACCTCCCAAAGGCATTGGTCACAGCCCTACAACACCTAATACCAAACACAGAGATTAAGAAAGTACAAAAATGCAGCTTTTCTCTATCCTCCGTGAGAAAGAAGAGAAGGATTTCTAAAACAGTGCAACTACACTGCTCTACACCCCAGTGAGTGTGGACACATCAGTTAGACAGGGAGGATGTTGGAATAAATCCTAATCCAAGCCACAAAGAGGAAGCTCAAGAGCCAAAGCCACAAACGGAACGACTTCCAGAACAAGGTGGTTTTCAGCTCAGAAGCCTGGCAGGGTTTTGCTGGGCTTGCTCCAAACCAGGTGACAACAGATTTATTAATTGCACTGGCTCCCCTGGGGGCTGGGAGTGGAGATTTAATGGAGCTGAACTGTTCCTGGTGCTGTGGGAATGCAAAATGGCACCGCGTGGGAGCCTGATGGAAAACTGTTGGGGTGGATTCCTCACTCCATCCTCTGGGCTTTGATTCCAGGCTGCAGGCTGGGCCTTCCCAGCCAGAGAGTGTGCAGCTTCCAAAATCCACCCCATTTCCAAAGACCTGCATGAATGAGCGAATGAATCCATGAATGAATGGAGGAAGAGGCGAAGTCCCAGCCTGGAGATCGCTGGTGCATTAATAAAGCCACTCGGAAGGAAGGAATTGTCTCAGCTGCCAGAGCCCACCAGGATTGCTAGAGCAGGTCCCTGACTGAATTGGGGTGCTGAAAACTCGAGCTGAAGCAGAGCTGCAGCTCTCAGCTGGAACGGGAGCCGAGTGCAGGAGGGGTCACTGCAGAGGGCAGCTCTTCCCTCGGTGTTTTTGTGGTTAGTGAATCCATGCTGGGCAGAGGCAGAGCTGCTGGCGCTGGGCACTGCCCTGGGCACTGCCCGAGGCCAGCAGGAAGCCCAGGGCACTCTGCCTGCCCAGCAGCTCCTGGAGAGCTGTGACATTGGGCTGGACACTGCTCCTGCAGCACAGCTGCCAGTCCTGGGCCAGGGGACAGCCTGGTGCCACCCAGGGCCAGGGGACCCAGGGCAGGGCCAGGGTGGTGGCAGCCCTGCCAGGCACAGGGCACATGGAGCAGGGCCTGTGTGGTTCCAGTCACAGCTCTGAGCCCCAGCAGGGTTGGTGACACCCCGGCCTGGCACAGCAGCCTGTCCCCAGTGCCAGCTCCATTCATGCCCCAGCCTGAGTGGCAGCACCGACAGCTGAAGCGATTCCTTGCGACCACCCGAGCATTCCACACGATTTATTCTGCAGCTCTTAGTGCGGATTTGAACTGTGACTGCAGGAAAAAACCACCGCTGCCCGTGACTGCAGCCGAGAACTGATAGGAAGCTTTTTTCTTTTTGGAGAAAATCAATTTTCAGACTTCAAAGGCTCCATACCTCAGTTGCTTTTTCCCGGCCCAAAACTCTGCTGCGTGTTTTTCCTCAGCTGACTGAAACGATCAGCGTGACTGGGACTTACTACAGCACCTGAAGAGTGTCATAAATCATCCTCCTGCCCTTTTTCCCAGCGTTGGTACCCAACCTGCATCCTCGGAACGCTCCTTGAGATCACAGCAGAAACTCCCTTCAACAATGGCAGCACTGAAAAGGAAGTGAAGGCAAATTAAATGAAAAGTTAAATGGTTCTATTGTTGTCTGGGTGGTTTCCAAATGAACCCATCAAAGCTGGAAGAATTATTTGAATTGATAGCTACAGATCAACAAAGAGATAAATGGGGAGATTAGAAAACTGTTGTTACACTCAGCTGGGGCTGCAGGAAGATTCCAGCCCTGGCTAATTGCTCCATTTTGCAGTTTTAATTAAGTGCAGCCTCCTGAACGAGCTGTTCCAGACAGAGCCTGTGCACAGCACATCTCCCAAAGCTCCCTGGATGTGCCTTGGGCTCCTTGGAGCAGCTCCTGCCCCAGGGATGGACAGGACTGTGCTGGGAGAATCCATCACAGCGCAGAGAACAGGGAATGATGGATGGGAAGGAATGTCCCCAGGGCTGCGCCCAGCTCAGGGCCAGGAGAAGGGAACGGTGCCAGGACAACTCCCAGCCCCTAGGGAGAGGTTTTTTTGGTGGTTCTTCTCCCTGCAGGGAGTTCCAGACAGGTTTTCTGCTCCCTGCAGGGAGTTCCCCACACGGGTTTGGGTCTCACCAATTGCACAGAGCTCCAAAAGCCGATCCCTCCCTTCAGGTGTCCCCTGCACTCTGGAGCTCGGTGTTATCCCAGTTAAAGGTGATTTAAAGCTCGGTGAGATGGGCTGACCCAGCCCTGCACGGGCTCTGACTGCTGCTCCTGCTCTCACTGACAAATTCCTGTTTTTTCCTGGGATTTAGGAGAGTTTGCCCCACTTTGCCACTGCCTCGGTGTGTGAAAGCTTTCATTTCCGAAGTCATGTCCCTCTGTGTGCACCACCTGACAGCTGAACTGCTGCAGCAGCTCCTCCTCACTCTGGGCAGCTCCCGAACCTGCCCTGGCTCTGAATTCCCCACAGAGGATTTTGTCTCCCATCCGTGAGGAGCCGTGCTCTGAACCCAGACATTTCAGAGCGATGGCAATGTCCCCTCCCCACAGTTATCGCTGTGTACCCATCTGGCTCTGGGGCGATGGTCGGGCAGAGGACACGGCTGCACCTAAGGAAGGATGAAATAGAGGAACTTCAGGGGAAAGCTCCAGGGAGCGACAGGAGCAGGGAATCGGGGCTGAGATGAATGGCACAGTGAGGGAGGAACGCAGCTTGGGGCTTCACTCTCTACAACTTCTTGAAAGGTGGTTGTAGTGAGGTGGGGGTTGGTCTCTTTATCCAGGCAACAACTGACAGAACAAGAGGACACAGTCTTAAGTTGCACCAAGGAAAATATAAGTTGGATATTAGAAAAAAGTTTTTTACAGAAAGAGTGATGAAATATTGGAATGGTCTACCCGGGGAGGTGGTGGAATCACCATCCCTGGACATTTTTAAGAGGAGATTGGATGTGGCACTCGGTGCCATGGTTTAGTTTAGTTGAGGGTTGGGACATGGGTTGGACTCGATGATCTTGAAGGTCTCTTCCAACCTGGTGATTCTGTGATTCTGTGACAGGGAGGGGACAAATGGGGACAGCTCCCACGGCAGAGGGGACTGCAGATTTGGGTTATTGCAGCCGTGTGTGCCCATTTCCTGCACAGACAGGGCAAAGCTCTGCCTCTCGGGGTAAATGAGCCCTGGCACAGAGGGCATCCCTGCTCACTGGTGGACTCTGGGGAGCCTGAGTTTGCACTTAATCCCAGGAAAACACAGCAATTCACAGTCCTGGAGCTCCGGGTCACCCTGGCAGAGCCACCAGCTGGTCCCCTGGCACTGGGCTGATGGGTTATTGTCCCTGGCATTGGATATTGTCCCTGGCACTCCTCGGTTGTGGGGTGGCAGGACTCCTGCATTGCCACCACACCTCAGGATGCCTTAGCAAAGTTTTTAACTTTGAATGGCAAATTAACCCAGAGCAATCAACAGGAGTCCTCTGTGTGTTCGTTCATATGGTCACAGATCTTTTGTATGGGCATTTTTTACAGCACTGGCACACCTGATAAAATGCCTGAAAAACACCCAGGACATATCTGCATTTCCTGCCATCCCTGTTCCTGGTTTTGGGATGCATGGCTGTGCAGCTGAACAGCCCAGTGGGGGCTGCGTGCACACTAAGTGCCCCTGCAGAGCTCAGCTCGTGCTCCTGGCCCTGCCCTCCCTGTGCCCCAGCCATGCTGCTTTGATCCCACCCAAATCAGAAGCATCTCCCAAAAATTCAGGTTGTGTTCAGAGCCTTATCCTTAATCCCTCCATTTGAGTGTATTGATAAGGAAATACCAATTAAGATTCCTATTCCCCTGCTGGAGCTGCAGTCAGGACTAAGGAGATTATGTGATCACTCTCATTTCCCACTCAGGAATGTTAAATAGTTACAACTTTATCTCCTTCCAGCAGCAGTGCCCCGGGAGCTCCTGGGGCCTCCTGGCCTATTTGTTGGGACCACTGCAGATGTCCCCTGACCTTCAGTGCCACCGCCCTGGGTGGCCTCTCTGTGCCTTCACCAGGGAGATTTCAGTGAGGGGAGCTGGGAGCACTCGGCAGGAGCGTGGGCGAGTCCCAAAGTGCTCCCCTGCTCCTTGGGCAGAGCCAGGCGTGGGTGACAGAGCCAGGCGTGGGTGACAGAGCCAGGTGTGGGTGACAGAGGTGGGCATGGGTGACAGAGCCAGGCGTGGGTGACAGAGCCAGGCGTGGGTGACAGAGGTGGGCATGGGTGACAGAGGTGGGCATGGGTGACAGAGCCAGGCGTGGGTGACAATAGCAGGGAGCAGCTGCCAGGGTGGCAGCTCTGCCTGAGCGCAGCACACGAGAAAAGGTGATGTTTGCTAAGGTGGGAGGAGATAAAGAAGGGTTCTCACACACCTGAATCCACCAGGCCCCCCTAAAATCAGGCAGGGCAACAGGACATTGAATGAGGGAATCCCAGACTGGGCTGGGCTGGCAGAAACCTTCAATCCCATCTCATCCCACCCCTGGCCATGGGGAGGGACACCTTCCACCATCCCAGGCTGCTCCAGCCTGGCCTTGGGCATTTCCAGGGATCCAGGGGCAGGCACAGCTTCCCTGAGGGACAATTGGCAAGAGGATTCCCAGCCTGGCGGCTCTGGGATTTCCCTGTTTGCCCCCACTTCATGTAAAGTGACAGGACAAACGTGGCTTGGGGGGTTTAATACCTGCAAACAGGGACTGAGCCAGGAGATCCTGCAAGCCTGGTCACTTCCCCTTGGAAATTCTGGTGGGGATTTTGCAATTCCAAAGCTCAGGAGCTCCCAGCCCTGCTGACAGGGGCTGGCCAGGGAAAGGGGTGAGCCCTGGCCTGTTCAGAGCCTCTCTGTCAGCACAGAAAAGCTGGATGAGAAGGCAGTTCCTGTCCCAGCGCCATCTGTCCCTGCTGCTGTGACATTTTCCATCCCTTTCCATTACCCCTGTGAGCCCCCGGGGGCTGTGGGAGCGCTGGAGACTCTCCCTTTCAGCCAGGAGCTGCCCCTGAATGCACGGAGGTGCCTGGCGCGTTCCCGGCACTGCTGGGATGTGAAATCCATGGAAAAGGACAGCTCCAGGCTCCACAGATGTGGGAAAGCTCCAGCTTGAGCAGTTGGAAGGGTTTATTTATTTATTTGCACAGGAAATAAAGAGCAGAACAGCCTCGTTCTGCGGCCACGGCTCTGCCTGCAGGACCTTCCAGCCCGGACAGCTCCAGCCTGAGCTTTCCCTCGGTCTTGAAGGGGATGGATTAACCTTTTCCAGTTAATTTCTCCAAACTCCAAACTAATTATCTTTTCATTCTTCTCCCATCCTTTCGCTGCCAAGGGACAGAAATCAGGACAGGACTCCTGGGCTTTTTAAATCCTGCAATATTTATCACCTGGAGCCTTGTTCCCAAGACGAACACTCGGCGCTGGAGCTTTTGTTCTTGATTAAACCAGTCAGGGACACCGGGACAGCACTGGGAGCATCATCCTGTGGCCAGCCCTGAAGGGAAAAGAGCATTCCATTCAGAAAAAGCCAAACCACTCACTGAATGTCAGATTTTTTTGTTGTTGCTGGGCTTTTTTTCTGAGAAAGGACACAGAGAAGGGAAAGGGCAGCAGGAGGAAGGCAGAAGAAAAGAAGAAACAAGAAAAAGCTTGAATAAACAACAGTGAGGGAAAGATTTTTTTTAAAAAAAGGCTACACAGAGGGATTGGGATTCAGGCCAGCTCCATCTGCAGCCTTCCAAACCATATGATATATCCAAGGAAAAGGCAGACAGCACATCTGAGCAAAAATTACAGGTGGCTGAATTAATTAGCTCCAAATCCCAACACCCCCAAACATCAGGCGCTGGGATTAAGGACCCTGAGCTAGTTTGCTGCTGAATCCCAAACCTCAGAGATTATTTGGATTCAAATTGGAAGTGTTGCAGATGGGTTTGTTTAGGGAAGGGGAGAGCTGTCTCTTCCTATTCTGCCTCAGCTACAGCAGAAGGGCACCTTCCCCTTTCCCTTCCCTTTCCTTTTCCCTTTTCCTTTTCCTTTCCCTTCCCCTTCCCCTTCCTCTTTTCCCTTTCCCTTTCCCTTTTCCCCTTCCCCTTTCCCTTTCCCCTTTCCCTTTTCCCTCTCCCTTTCCCTCACCCTTTCCCTTTCCCTTTCCTTCTTCCAAGACATGAAAATCTCTGAGCCCTCCCTGCCCTCTCTGGCCCTGATCCCGTGGGGCTCTGAGGAGCTGCCAGACCCCATCCAGAGTTTCCCAGGTGTTTGCTCCCCCCGGGCAGGTGGAACGGGGCTGCAGCAGCTCCTGCTGGGGCTGGCTCTGTGTGCCCAGGCACAGGCTCCAGCTCACAGGTGGCTCCCCAGGTGGCAGCAGATTTTTCCTGCTTTCGTGTGCCCAGAGCGCGGAGCTGTGCCAGGGAATTCTGTGCCAGCGCCACGGGAAGGGTTTGTTTGGGATGGAGCTCGGGGGCTGTGCAGCTGAGCTGGACCTGCAGCACACAGTGATGGCAGGAGCTCCTGGCCAGGCTGTTCCCGAAGCCTCTGTTCCCTCCTGGTGGCAGCCGCGGCAGGATAAACACAGGAGCTGCTGCAGCATCCTCAGGCTCTGTGCAGAGGTGTGAAAAGCCGGGGCGAGGTGGGGATGGGGTTTTTCCTTCCAGCTGACCTGAAATAACCGCAGAGGAGCAGGGAAAGCCATTCCCGGGTGGAGACGAGCCAGCTTTCCCACTGCCTCCTTCCAAATCCGTGCCGATGTTTGGGAACTTCTCCTCTCAGCTTGCCAAAAGTGGCAGCTGGGGCAGGAATGTGCTCCATCACTTCCCCCTCCTGCAGGGGAAGGAATTTCCATTTTCCCCAACAAACCAAAGGAATTTCACTGCAATTCCTTCCAGCCTTTGCTGCTGCCTCTGTTTGAGAGGGCTCCAGAAGATGCCCTTGCAGAAGAGCTTTCCCTTGAAAGAGTGGAAATTTGGATTGGATAGTGGGAAGGGATTCCTCCCTGGGAGGCTGGGGAGGGGCTGGGATGGAATTCCCAGAGAAGCTGTGGCTGCCCCTGGATCCCTGGAAGCGTCCCAGGCCAGGCTGGAGGGCGCTTGGAGCACCCTGGGACAGTGGAGGGTGTCCCTGACCCTGGCCCTGGCCCTGGCAGGGGTGGAATGGGATTGGATTTAAGGTCCCTCCAACCCAAACTAGTCTGGAATTCCGTGACCCTAAATTTCGTGCTGGATCCCTGCATTTGTTCATCTCTGCGTTTGGAGTAAAACCCTCCATGCTTTTCCTGGCAAGAGCAAGTCCTGCAGCAGGGAATGCTCACGGAGAGCTATTTCCTGGCAGGGAGGGGCAGACATTTCTGTCATTCCCAGCTGCAGCCTCTGGCCCTCACCCTGCTCTCAGGTGCCCTTCAGGTGATATTAAAGAACAACCTGCCAGGTGACGCAGGAATTGTGGGGTTCAGGAAGGTGGGACTGCAAACCTCTCCTGCAGCAGCTCCAGCCTCACAAAATGCAGCCCAAGAAGTGTCCCTGGGGCAGGAGAAGGCTCCTGGCTCCTCTGGGAAACTTTGCTGAAGAAAAGGAGCCGGAGGAAGAGATTGGAAAGGAATAAATTCCGAGCTTGGAGCAGGCAGCAAACAGTTCTTTGTTAGTTATCAGCTATTCAAAAATCACCCCTACTCTGCACTTCCTGCACTTCCTCAGGTGATCAAAGACCTCATTCCACACCAACACGCTCCTATTCTTTCCCTGGCATGTCCAGGGGAGCAAATCCAATCTGTGCAGCTTTTGTCCCCCTCTCCTGCTCTGACTTCCACTCTCCTCCTTTTGTGAAGCCCCGCAGCGTTGCTGCCAGGGCGATAAAATGCATCCTGTTTACGGGCAAAGAAAATTCCACCTCAGCACTTCTACCGGGCCAGGCAAATGGGAAGAAAAAAGGGACATTTCAAAGCATTTGAGATTGTGAGCTCTGCAAATTAGAAAAGGCACCGTTCCTCCCCAGACGGAATGGAGGCAATTACCCTGTGAAAGAAAGTGCCATTTCCATCCCTTTCGCCTCTGATGCCTTTAGGATCCATCAGGTCCTTACGTGTGGGGGGGACCAGGGCCACCTTCGACAGTTTCGGGCCAGTCCGAGAGCGCGGAACAAGGAAATTGCTTTGCTTTGGATTCATTTTCACACTGGTTAAATAAAAGACTCTGAGAGCCTTGGGGACTGAGTCTCTTTCTCTCCACAAAAGCCTGCAAACTTTCCTGAGTTCTCAGGATCTGAGTATCCGGAGCTTAACAGGTGCCCCCATTGCCAACTGCACCCCTCTTCATCTGTGCCACCTCTGGCGCTGAGCCCCTCTGGCTCAGGACAGGCTGGGTCAGGCTGGGGAGATCTAAAGAGCCTCAAGCTCCAGGAACACTGGCACTGGAAAGGGCCTGCAAGGCAAATGCAACAAGGCCCCAACCTTGCTGCTCCTGCATCTTTCTATTAGGGAAAAGCATGGTCTTAGGTTCGGGTAATTAACTTGGGCTAGGGTTAGGGTTACGCCTAGGGTTAGTGTTGAGAGATCTAAAGGGCCTCGAGCTCCGGGAACACCGTGGCTGGAAAGGGCCTGCCAAGGCAAACGCGACAAGGCCCCAACCTTGCTGCTCCTCCATCCTTCCGATCCGGAGCCCCCATAGCGGTGTATGGACCTCGGCCCCGGCCACAAGCTGCCCTGTGGGCTGGGCTGAGGCTTCAGAGAGCTGTGGAGCCTCCAGCTGCAGGGACAGTGGCAGCAGACAGGACATGGCAAGGGCTTCCATCAGGGCAGGCTGCTGCCAGAGTCTGGAGGTTGCCATGTCTGGAAACATCGCGGAATGGCAGGGCCTGTGCCTGCTGGGAGGGGCCCGGTGTTCCTGGGGCAGCCTTATCGTGTGTCAGGCACAATTCCAATTGAATTTACGGGATATCTTTCGAGTCCCAGCTCAGGTTTCTGTCTCTTTGCCCCAGGGCCCTGGCAAGGCACATCTCCCATTTTGTCTCGGAATCTTTCCCTTTTCGAGGTTCCTGTGGAATGCCAGCCCTGCCCAGACACAGCCTGGAGAGCAAACAGCAAACAGAGACTGTCCTGATCCCAGCACAGACACACAACATCACAGGTCTCTTCTTGGAGCAGCCTTGGAGGATCCTTTAAAAACTGCAATCTGAGGAAGCGTTTGCTCAGGAAATTTTACACAGCTCTGGGTGGGGGCATTGGGGCATTAGGGCTGGTTCCTAACTGGAAGCCTGAAGGGATTTATCCAAACAAGTGATTATTCAAATATTCCATGGATTCTTCCTCATTTTATGTTCTCTCCCTATCAATAGGCTCAGAGAAGGACCAACAGCAAAATACTAAAATATTCTGTGGAAAAACATTGAGGAGCAAGGACAGAAGAGAAGTTCTTGGCTGGTAATGAGCTGGGTAATGTGGCCCCTGTCCTGTCCCAGTTTTCCTGTACAACCCTGAGATACTTGGGGAAGTTGATCCTAATTAACTAATCATGGGAATTTATTTAAAACACATTTATCCTCATGGGGACATGCACTCATAACTGGAGCAACTTTAATTCCATCTGGAGAAAATGGATTTTGTTGAGAGCAAAAAAGTGACCAGGAATTAACAACTTGGTTCCTACCAGACAGGACCTGCCTGTGGGGGCTCTCAGCCCATCCTGACTGCAGAAAAATGTCCTTTTTTGGTGGGATTTTGCTCTGTAACTGGGCCTGACTGTGGGTTTGATGACTGAGTGTGAAAAATGCCTGCCTTTAATCCCAACAGGTGCTCCCTTCACACAAATAATGACCCATAGGAGCCTTGCAGATGGGCTGGCAGAAGAGCTGTGCTCCTGTAAAGTTTTTATATCAGTTTTGCATTCAAGAATTGACTCAGATAATCATCGGAGATTTGATGAGCTTCTCTGAAGCCTCTGATCCCGGGGCTCCATTGTTAAATGTATTTATCACACGCACACAAACACAGCAGTGAAATTCACGGCAGCTTTGTGCTCCAATTTCGGCGTTTTCTGGGTGAGATTCACCTCGCAGGGGGAACAAATTCAAGGTCAATGTCTCACTTAGCTCCGAAGCCACGGTTCTTAAATCCCAAATCAGACTCTTTGATTGTGGGATCTCAAAAAGGAAAGGATAAAAAGCCAAGCCTGGCGCTCCATGGCTGCTCCCCAGTTCGCTGTCCCCTCAGGGGAGGCAGAGGAACTCTCCAGACGTTCCCAGCCCCAGAAATCATCGCTGCCGTTAAACACAACAATGGCAGCCCTGAGCATCGCAGAGGCTTTGCTGTGGCTGTGATTTACTCCGCTCATCATGACAGATAAACACTGAATTTGCAGCATTATGGATATCGGAGGGGGCTCTGCTCTGCCTGGGCACGGCTGGATTCATCATTCCAGACAAAAGCACCCTGTGGATGGAGCAGAGGGCAGGGATCAGTTGTTGCAGCTAAATGAAACATCCTTCTCCTTCACGGCCTCCGAGTTCGCCCCATCCTTCCCTCTCTGTCCTCTCTGGTTGTGGGGTCGTCACTGAGGCCTTCGGATCGGACCTTCAGCTCTGCTTTTGGACACACAGAAAATAATCGCCCCTGAAAACAATTTCCCCGTGATTAAAGATCCGCTGCTGCTAAAAATATTGAAAGCAGGAATCAGCCCGAATAATAGACTTGGCAACATGCACCAGAGCTGACAGAAACTGCTGGCACTGTGCAGAAAACAAACAGCAGAAGACAAAATAGCATCAGACACTGTGAAGCACTGGATTTTTTCCCCCCCTTTTGCTCATGCCATTTTGCCAAGGTTGTTTGTGCATTCCAGTGTAATTCCAGCTCATTCTTTAATTCAAGATATTCCCTGAAATCTCCCGGGGATGGCTCCTGCCCTTGTGGGCCCCTCACTGCACTCTGAGCCACCCTCTCGGTTCGGGATGGGAAACCACATCCAGCAGCAGAACTGTCACGGGTGTCCTGAAGCTTTTATTCCGCTTCATTTGCTTCCTCTTTTCCCTAAAACACCGTGGAAGCATTTTCTCCCTTCCTGCCTCCCTCCTCTCCCTCGGAAGAAGCTCTCTCGAGGTGTGTCGTGTCAGCTCCTGCTGTTGTCACCACTGTCACCGCGCTGTCCTTCAGTGTTGACACAGCCAATGACTGAATCCAAGGGGTGGCATTTGGAGGCTCTTGGAGCGCCTGACACAGAGAAGCACCTGGACACTTCCCCGAGGGCAGGAGATGGAATTCCCCAGGGAATCCAGGGTACCTGGCAGGATCGGGTTGTGTCCGTGCTGATTTTCCGCAGGGATTTATTCCCTCACCCGTGCAGTGCTCTGAGCCTGCCTCGAGCTTTGCTTCCCCCAGCCCTCCCCAAGGAGCAGTCACTGCTCCAGGGTGACCTGCCCGGGGTTCAAACCCCTCGGAAGGGCTCAGGCCACAGCGGAGCTCAGGCAGGTTCTGTGGAATCAGCTCGGTGCTCAGTGTTCCGCTGTCACAAGCAGCAGCAGCTGAACCGACACAAACGTGGCTCTGTCCTTTCCGCCCCAGGGAGATGAGCCTCGGCTGTGCAGGGGCAGAGCCTCAGGGTTTCATCACTGTCTCGGAGCTGGGGGAGGGAATGAAGAGCAGGAGGTGGAACAGGACAAATCCCACCTCACCAATTTCTGTTCCAGGCATGAGGAAAACACCCCCAGCCACCGCAGAGGCCACTCGGTGCCACAGCTCAGGAGCCTTTGCAGTGAAGGGGCTTTGGAAGAGCTGGGAACTGCCAAGAGGGGCAGGGCCACGGCAGCTTTGGCAGGAGCTGAGGAAAAGCCTCGGGGGAGCTGAGGAGCCGCAATGGAATCGTGTCAGAGGCAGCGTGAGGAGCAGCAGTGACAGAGGCCAGCGCAGAGGTGAGGCAGTGACCCTGTGCAGAGCTGAGGCACTGCAGGATGGCCGTGCTGAAGGACTGGAGTGTCCTGAACACAAAGGGAGCAATTCCCAGGGCTGGATGTGACCCTGGCACGCACAGAGGTGTTCTGGGTCTGCTGATCCCTGCAGATCCTGGGGACACTGAGCACAGAGGGTCAGGGCTGGGCTGGTGTTTACACCCAAACACAAACACCCACAGAAGCAGAGGATTTGGCCAGGTCTGGAGCTTTTGGAGTGGCATCAAGGGGTTGCCGTGGGGCTGACAACCACCTTGGCCACAGCCTGTTCTCCTGCTCTGGAAATAAAACCCCACAGACACATGAAAACCACGCAGAGAGTCCATCCAGAGCTGTCAGCTGCTCCTCACACCCTGCATGCCCAATTAGGGCTGAGAGCTGGGCAGCAGCGCCCTTGGATGGCAGGGAGGGTTTTATCCAGGGTCAGAGGATAACGATCCCGAAAGCTGAAAGACTTTGAGCACGGCGGTGCAGCAGCCCTGCCAAATCCTGCTGTCAGTCTGAAGGCTTGTTAGCAGTGCTGCTCTGCTTCATCTCGGCGTGATTAGCGAGCTTCCAGCCTCTCAGACCACGTGAAGGAGCAAGGGCTAACAAGGTTTAGATTCCACCTTCCACAAATAAAAGCAGCGGCGTTTTCCCTTCATTTACGTGGCTGTTGGAGGCTTTTTGTTGTGTTTCTTAAGGAGAAGAATTGGTGTGGTCAGGAATCTCCCTTCCTGAACGCACTGGCAGTAATAAATACATCCCATTCCTTCTACTGGAGTTTTTAAAATCCACTGGTGTTTGTGCAAACACTCCCACGTACACAGGAGTTCTGTAAGGATTAGATCCTTAACCAAGCGTGAGGAGTGTCTGTGCAGGCAGAGGCACCAGCTGCAGATAAATCCTCGGAAACACCGACCATCGCTGGGAGCAGAGGAGCACAACCAGCCCAGGATGAGCCACAGGGACGTGCGTTCACGCAGCCCCTGGAGCAGAAATCCTGGGCACACAGGCACGTGCAGGAGCTCAGCAGCTCTGCTCAGCACAACCCTCACGTCTCCTGGATTTGCACCCCTCCGATGCAGGCGCAGCCACAGGGAAAGGTTCAAACCCTTCCTTCCAGAGGCAGAAATACCAGCCTGCCGTTCACAGAGCTCGCTTTGCTAATTAAAATGCTCCCGGTCAAACGCATAACATCAGCATGAATTATTGCCACTCGCAAGAAGAGGGACTGGAGGTGGGAAAATCCACTGGAGCAGGCTGTGGGTGCTGGCACTGCCCCCAAAGGCTGAGCCACGCCAGCTGCCATCGCCGGGACCCTGGGACAGGATCCTGCAGCACTGCGGCGGCTCCTCCCCTGCCCAGTTTCCCCATTCCCGTTAAATCATTAAAAACCTTCATCAGAGCCGCGCTCGGCCCCGGCAGCGCTCGGGCTGCGCCTCCCGCCGCGGCCCCGAGGCGGCGCTGCGCAGTCGCCGCAGACTCCGCAAAATCGGGGTTTTTGTTAAAAAAACCTTAAATCAAATACCCTGGAGATAAAGCCGGGCCTCGGTTGACTCCAGCAGCCGCAGTTGAGTCTGACACCTGCGTGTGCGCCTTTGCCATAACTTTCTTGCTGCTGAGCTGGCGCTGGAGCACTGGGGTGGCTGGGGGTGACATTGCCGGGGACGGGGGTGACATTGCCGGGGCTGGGGGTGACATTTGGGGGTGACATTCCCGAATGAGGCTGGGGCTGACATTCCCGGGGTGGATGGGGGTGTCATTCCCGGGGCTGGGGGGTGACATTCCCGGCTCCCGCCTCGGCCAGGCGTGTCACAAATCCCACCGGAATGACAGACCCCCGAAAGCCTCTCCCAGACCCTCCCGAGGTCACAGAAGAACCCCCAGCTCACAAATCCCTTTGCACCCAGCGCAGCCTCTCCATGGAGGGCATTGTCCCAAAATCCCCGAGTGCCCCAAATCCACCCCGAACACCTCCAGAACGGAGCGGCAAAGCGCCTGATTTTCCAGCTGGATGAGCATTTAATGCCTCTCCGAGCTCCCCAGCTCGTGGGTAGCACTAAATGTCACTCGAGGTGCAGCACATCAGAAAGCTGCACAGAGCCGCGGCCAGAGCTCAAATATCAGCAGAGGTCGGGACTGTCAGTGGGATAATGCCAAGGCGTTTTCAGGAGCGCAGGTTTCATTTGGCGAATGTCAATGGCTCATTTCTGCTCCGGAGGTGAAGCCGGGGGCAGAGGTTGAGCTCCTGCTGCCTGCACCCCACGGCGAGATCGCTCTTGTTCCCAACCAGGAGGAAAGTCAGGAATTAAAGAGGTCAAAGCTGTGATGTCTGGGTAAAAAAAGTTTAAAAGGACTCGGGAAAACATGAAAAGTGACCCCCCCACCACCACTGTATCTCCTCCTCCAAAAGCAAAAGCTGTTATAGTTTTTAAATCATCAACTTGTGCTGTGACGCCCACGAGAATTCGCTGACGGAGCCTTTTCCACTCATTTATTTCAGGAGTTTGGCTGATGAATGAATGAATCCCTGGCTTTCAGGAGGGGAGGAGGCACAAGGACACGGAAGGAGGAGCAGGGAAGTGTCACAGGATAAAAGGGGACTGTGCAGTGGAAGATGAAGAATGCGGGATTTTATGTGTTCAGTGTATTAAAAGAAAAAATACAATAATGCAGAATTGCATTTGAAGGCACTGCGGCTTTGCTTCTGAGGGGATTCACCAGCATTCCCTGAATTTCCCATTGCCAATGAAAATTCCATTTCATTGCAAATTCCAATTAATTTTCCTACCCTCTCACACTTGACCAACATTTTCCAGTTGCAGACTTTGTGTAAATCCTACCCCAAAATTAGGGAAACACCTGCAGCAAGAAGGTTTTCCATGTAAAGGAATTTATCCAGTAAGAGCTGAAGATTATTTAGGTTTTCCCCAGAGAAATTCATGGATATTTTTTCCGAAATACTCCCAGATTATCCCAACAGGAATTTATTTTTAATTGGTAAAAACTGACACATTACAGAAAGCATGGCTAGTAAAAGATGGAAACAGAGATGGAATTAGCTTCCAGGTTTGTTTGCTTTAATTACAGGCGCAGAGAAGAAATATAAAATGGCAGGGAAGTCAATCAGCAGACGGGTTAGCCTAATTATGGATCATTCCTGTATAATTTTCCGCATTTATCAGCAATCCCAGGGAACAGCTTCCAGAAGGCAGAGTTTCCAGCAGGAGAGGTGGAAGTGGATCTTCTCTTTGAACACCCTGAGAACCGCCCTGATCCCCCACGGAGGGAGAACGGCAAAGCCCTGCTGACCCTCCCCTCCCCTGGATATCAATATTTAACAATTTGGGGAATCCACCTCTCCCTTCTCCACTTGGATCGAGGTCAGAGCTGCTGATCCCTCATAGAGGGACAATGGCAAAAATTCCATCGGGGAATCCACCTCTCCCTTCTCCACTCGGATCGAGGTCAGGGCTGCTCATCCCTCAGCCCCAAAAAACCCCACAAGTGCCTGGGAAGGCCCTTCTGCCTCAGCCCCTCCCTAATGAATGTGGAGAGCTCTCCCAGCCCGGCTCTGGGGGAGATTGATAAAGATTCTGTTCACTTTTTTCCCCTTATAAGAACTTAATGAGCCCAAATTGGTGGCTCGTAATCAGGATTGGCCTTTTCATCTCCCCAGGTTTTGTTTACAAAAGCTTATTAGAGCAGAGCTCGGTGATGTGCGGGAGAACTCCGGGATTGCTTAACGACCCGAGCAGGCGGCACAAAGCTCGGAAAATGAACCAGAAACGGTGATTACAGAAATGTCTCTTTATGTAAACACAGCCTGCCCCTCCTCGCTGCTCCCTGAGCCCCCGAGGCTGCTCTGAACCTGCGAGGAACCCACCGGGATCCATCCAGGGCTGCGCTGGAAGAGGGGACATGGAATTTCAGTGCGGTTTGGGTGGGAAGGGAATTAAATCATCCTGTGGGATCACCCCAGGGACACCTTCCACTGCCCCAGGGACACCTTCCACTGCCCCAGGGACACCTTCCACTGCCCCAGGCCGCTCCAGCCTGGCCTTGGACACTTCCAGGGATGGGCAGCCACAGCCTGGAGCGAGTGCTGGGGCTGGGAATCGCCTCCCCCTGCCAATGGATTAATTAGGATGTGAACTCTCTCATCTGCTCCGGGGAGGAGCTGGCTGCAGTTCTCTCTTCATCCCAAGTGTTTGCTGTTCTCAGCTCCCTTTCCTGCAGTCAATCAGCACAAGAGCTGCTCCTCCAAAGCAGGAGCTCCCCGTTCAGCTGGATGTGAGCTCTGCACAGCTGGAGCCCTGCAGAACATCTGGAGACAGCTCCAAGCACTTGGCATGAGAACCGAGGGGCTGGCGGGGCTCTCCCATCCCTCACTGGACACTCACTGCTCCTCCTGCACGGATTTATTCCCAAGCAGCTCCCAATGTTTGTCTCCAGCTGCTGAGACCCCTCCTGCTGCAGGGAACCGCTGTGGGAACATTCCCTGCTCGGAGACACACAGCCCTGGAGCCGAAAGGGAGCAGGGAGAGGAGCTGGGGGTGCTTTATACCCAGCAGGGTTCGTTCTGTGTGCGCGGGGATCACTCACACAGAGCTCCCATTGCCCAGGGTGAGGCTGGAGCAGCAATCCCAGCAGGAGCAGCTGTGTCCTCTGCATGTGACCCAAACCAGCAGGGCCTGGGGGAGCCATCCCTGGAACTGTCCAAGGGCCTTGGAGCAGCCTGGGACAGTGGGAGGTGTCCCTGGGTGGGCTCTAAGGTCCCTTGTAGGATTGCCGTCTGTGGTGTTTGGGTCAGTTTTGTTTCGGATGGTTGGGATGGAGATGAGAGATCTCTGGAGTTTGGTCTCAGAGCATGAGGTTCATTGTGAAAGGTGTGGGTGCAGGGGAGCTGCTGGGAGCTGCCAGACACAGCTTGAAACAGGTCAGAGGAGTGAGAGAGAGAAGAAAAGTACAGAATGCAGAATAGAACAGAACAGAACAGAATAGAATAGAATAGAATAGAATAGAATAGAATAGAATAGAATGCTGTGGTAGCTGTTTACAATACAATAAATCATCTTCTGTGCTGAATATTCTAATTTTCACTAACCAATCCAGAACAAGCTACAAATCCTACAACATTTACACACAGCCTAGGAGAGTCATTGCATTACCATACGGCGTTATATTTTAAACTCTAAAAACTGCTTTTTGGAGCCTCTGCCGAGTTGGCAGGGTCTGCTCTGCCCCTTGGAGCTGTCTGCAAGCAGAGGGGATTGTTTAATCCAAAGGGGATTCCCTTCAGTGGCCACACCATTGTTTTCAGTTGTTCAGTGCCTGGGGTTTGGTATCTCCAAGCTTGTCTGCACTTCAATCTCGCTTATAGTTTCCATATTCTCAGCATCTTTTGCCAGGGAATCATATTGATAAGCCTTTCCTATTTCATCTTCCCCAACACACCAGGACTTTGCCCCCGGCCAGGGTTCCTGGGCACTGCCCTCATGGGGACGCCCCAGTGGATGCAAACCGAGGGAACGGTGCAGGCACAGCTCCCCAGGCCTCGTGTGTGTCCTGCTTTCGGCCTGAACACACCCATGTGAATTGTGTTCCCCTGATCCGCCAGAAAGGAACATTTCCATGGAGCTGTGCTCAGAGTTCCTCCCCTAATTAGGAGCTATCCCTGTCTAGACAATAAGTAATGAATGTTCTGCTGCTGCCGAAGCTCCCTGCTGGTGCCTGAAATGATTCCTTTCATCTCCCAGGTAGGAAAGGCTGCAGGGGCGATGCTCAGACCCAGCGCTCGCTTTGAAGCTGTTCTGACTAAAAACCTGAATTCAGGTGCTGCTGGTGGCCACAGCCTGCGCCGCTCCCTGGAGGGAGCTCTGCACATCCTCCTCCTCCTCCTCTAACTGATAGCCCACGTCAGAATGCATTTAAAAATCAAACCCAGCTCTCAGTGAGCACCTCCCAAACAAATGGCAGCTCAGAAATGAGGTGCTGGCGTTGGACAGCGATAGTTTAACGTGATAAATGTATTTCAGGAAGAATCCTGCTGGATTCCTTGAGAATCCGTGGATCAACGTGAACTGGAGGTCACTCACCTGTCCCCAAGGTCGAAGTGTCAAATCCCTTCCAACAGCAGCAGGATTTGGAGGAACTCAACTGAACTGTGCTTGTTCTTACGGTTATTAAAGCAGATTGTTAAGAAAAGGAAAATATTCAACATGACACCTTTCAGTTTGAATGATTGACTTTTAATTGGCAAATTAACGTGTTTTTCCATGACGTCACAGCCAGTGGTCAAGAAAAACACCAGGACCAGCCCCTCCTGTGCTCCTGGCCCCTGGAGGAGGTGCCATTCCAAGGCCATTCAGCTGCTGGTAAAGGACGCAGAGGCAAGCAAAAAAAATTATATAGTCAGTCTTGCTAAATTAGTTTACCTAAAATTGTATGTGTGAGTGATTTTAATCAAAATCTAATTTCCCCTCTTTTTAGAGTAACTGAAATGAGATTTTTCTAATTTACTTTTCGCGGTTCAAGTTTCTCATAATTCTTCTGTGGTCGTGACAGCCCCGTGAAAAGCGACTGCTGCTACAAAGCATTAAAAAAAATTAGATTTTCAAATTGATGTGCTAAATTAAAAATGTTTAATGTTTCTCATCAAAGGCACAGGAGTGTGCACAGGGCCTTTGGTACAGTTAGAGGCACCAGACTTTTTTCATCTGTTTCTTTAATTCACGTTGCAAGGCAACTCTGCTGTGAAAATTAACAAGCTACAAGCAAAAAGTGTTGTAAAATAGTGTCTTCAGAGAAAGTACCTTTTAATTTCTCCCCCTCCCCGTTGCCGCTCTGACCTTAAGGATGTCATAATAAAAACAGATGCTGCGTTCTGTTTCTCACCGACTTCAGATGAAGTTCTACCACGTTCCTGCAGAGCCTCTGGGCACTTTTAATTCTCTGGGCTTTACTTGCTAATTCCCGTGGTTTAGGAGATCACGTTATTTCTGTAAATTGACTTAAAATAATTCATGCAGTCAAATCTGGGCTCTCTATTCCAGCAGCTGCTTGGGAGGTGGCTCCGAGCTGGGCTGGGGCCTCTGGGGCAGCTGCTGGCTTGGGGGTGTTTCAGGAGTTCCACTTTCTTCTGGAACTGAGTTTGTCTTGCTGAAAATCGAACCTTTCTTGGTTTAATTCGCAGGAAAGTCCTTGGGAGCTGCAGGTTGGGCTGGGCCTGGCAAGACAAGGAGCAGGTTTGGTGTTGGGTTTGGGTTTACAGCAGGGTCTCTGCTGGGCTCAGAGGGGGAAAAGGGAGAAAATCCTTGAGGAGATGGACAAGGTCCTCGAGGAAATGAGGGAATGAGCTTCAGAACTTTTCCCCTTAAATCCAGAGCTGTTCTCCAGAGCTGTTTGCAGAGGAGGTGGCCCAGCCCAAGCCCTGCCTGTCCCAAAACCCCCAGAGCAGAGCAGAGCAGGGACAGCAGGAAAACTGCCAGGAAGAGAGGAAGATGAGGAGGAGGAGGAAGAGACCAAGCCCAGGATCAATGCCCTCTGTAAAAACAAAAAACCATGGGGGTCTCACGTTCAGTGCTGATAGTTTTAGAATAAGCAACGATGACATTCAAAACAACACCTGAAGATAATTTGAAAGGTGTAGAGGCAGAAAATGAATCCCTGTAAAATACTGTCTGGCAAATTAAAAGACATAATTGATTCTATTAGCTAATTTTCAAAAATTAAGTGTTGCTAATTGCCTGAGATAGTGTTTATTTGATAGAGCCACTGTGCCCAAGCCGCTGAGCTAAGTTTGCATTCCTGACAGGCGAAGTTGCTCAGTGTTTGTTTTTCCTTCTCTGGCCCAGGATTTGTCTCCACGATACCCAGAAAAGGACCAGGCCACCCCTGAGCTTTCCACCATCCGTTCCCATGTGGATTTGTGAGTGTGCAGAGATGGCCACAGCTCCAACACCTCCTGAACCTTGTGCAGAATCCCGGAGGGGATTCATGTGGCCCAGAGCTGCATTGTGACAGCCACAGACACAGCCTGGCCCTGCAGCTCTGACCCTCTGAACTGCTCTCCAAAGACGTTTTACAAACACAGCTGGAATCAGAGCATTCCAACACTCCATGGCTTTCTGTTGTGCATTAGGAAGAAACCAATTCCGTTTTCTTTGCATGACCTTGATGTGTTGGTGAAGTATCCAACCCCAGGCCCAGAAATACAAGATCTAAAAATGGTCTGAGCTTCACCTGGTGCTGGAGGTTTCACTCATCCTGAACTGTAAGGAATTGCTCCATCCATTGTGCCTTTGCTGCAGCACAGATAATGTTTTCCGGGCGCTGGAATCACTAATTAATAACACCTCGAACTGCTTTCATTGAGTGAGGAAGGTAAAGGAAGAAAGGCAAACAAATTCCTGGAGGCCCCACATGGATCGGGTGGGACAGGATCTGCTCCCGTGGAGCATCTCCCCAGGGAAAAGGATCTGCTGCCTCCCACGGCCACCCAGGAGCTCCCAGAGCCCAGAACCAATCGCTGACATGTGAGAAGAAGTATGGATTAAGTTTAGAACTGTGTTTAGAGCACCAGGGGATGAATTATCCTAATTGGTGTATTAGTCTCAGTTACACAGAGTAATCACCACAGGCTGCCTCTGTTTTCATTAGAAATTTAATTAAGTTTATCAATGTTTAGCTTCTTTGGCCTTGTTTTCCACCACCTTCCCCAGGCTTTTCTTTGTTTAATCAATATTTTTAGTGAGATGGGAGGGAAATGCTTTTCCAGTGCACCCCATTTTTCATTCTCCATTTTTTTCCTCTTGACACGACTGTGTTTGAAGCAGAAGAAGTGAGGGATTCACTCCCAGCCCGTGTGGGTTGAGTGGGGCTCTGCCGCTGCCCTGAGAGAGGTTTAAAGAGGGAAATCTTGAATTTCCAGGAATGAGCTCCAGGAATGAGCATTTGTGAGAGCTCCAAGGCAGAGCATGGGCACGGCACAGCCCAAGCCCTGAACAAACACAGCCATTTTTGCTGTTGGCCACAAACCCTCAGCCACTTTCCCCACCCGTGTCCCACCCCTAGCAGCAGATCCCTCCCAAGGAAGGTTTGGGCTGCACAGAGCTCAGCTGTGCACCAGGCAGAGAAAGCCTGGCCTTACTTTGTCCTTGATTTGTCTTTTTATTTGTCTTTCACGCTTCTCCCCACCCTCAGCTGCCTGACTTTGGTAGAGGTTTCATGTGACCTGCTCACGTTAATAACGCTGGGGAAGGTAATGAAGATCATTTTCTTGGAATAGGATTAAAAACTGCTCGGTTTGATTAAAAGACAGCAAGAAAAGCGCTGTTACCAACAGGCAGATGGTTCCAAATTGGAGCACACTGCCCAGGTTAACTTGGATATTCACAGGAACAATTTGGCATCGGGAGCTCAGTGAAGTCTGGGGGATTTTCCCTTCCACACCTGAGCCACAACCCCAAAAACAAGGTCTAAAGCTGATGCAATACAGGTAAAGTCCCTCTGCCCCCAGACACTCCTGATCTGAACTGCCTGCCTCAAATGAAGACATTTTCTTGCTCACCAAACCCTTCTCCACCTCACTCTGGACACTTCCAACCATATTTCTCCAAAAATTGGGGAACTTCGAGGCCCTGGAGGCCCCAAATAAAACACGAAACACAAGAATCAGTAACATACAGACAATTTAATGTCCGGCAGTGATTCCTGGGGTGCTCGAGAGCCAAGCAGCTCCCCCTGAGTGCCAGACCTCGGTGTTCAGTGCCTGTTTGGGGTTCACTTCTGCCCCCCCAGCACAGCTCTTTTTGTCCTTTACAAATGTTGTGGCACTTCAGGATGTTTTCTTCGGTAAACACGCAGCCTGCCGGATGCATAATTCACCCTCACACATAAACGGGGAGCTGTTTGCTTTAGCTACAGCTATAATTTAAGCCTAACCTCGGCACAAAGCCATTCTGTGCCATCTCCCTGCAAAGTGTCATTTAGGCTGGGGAGGCAATTCTCCCTCCCTGGCACACTAATAGAGCAGCTTGTTTGCTCAGTAATCACCCCGAGCTCTGCTCCGTGCAGAGCCGGGGGGGTTTTGTCCTCCCCCCTTGTTCTCCTCCTCCCCGGCACGCATTAAAGTTGCCAGGCTAAATGAGCACTCTTTGGGAAGCTATTACTGCCATGTAGTTCTCATTTGGAAATGTCACAATAAAGCAATGTTCTTTGATGCCGAGCGGCACAACAGGTTACAGCACGAGGGAAACAGCGAGTGAGATAAAATGATACATTAGAGGGGTCTAAAGGGCAAGAAAATTACACTTTTTTAAGCCTGAGGGTGTTTTGGTGGGTATTTTGGTTTTTTTTTTTTTCTTTCCTGGCCTGTTTTCTGTGCCCTCTTGGCTCTGGAGGGAAAGCAGAGCACAGCCCCAAGTGAGACAAAGGTGGGAAATTTTGCACCTGGCCCAGGTGTCCCCAGAGCCTCACTCGGGAGCAGCTGGGGCAATTAAAAATCAGGGCAACGGCCGAGCAGCCCCAGTTCTGGGCACTGAGGGTCACCCCTCGGGTTTGCTGAACAAAATCACCCTCCTGGGCACCAAATATTGGAGATAAACCCCAGGGAGGGAAGGCAGAGGAGCCTGGAGGTGAGGAGGAGCAGGGAACACCGAGAGGGAACATCCCAACACAGCCCCAGGTGCTGGAGAGGAGCAGCGAAAGGTAGGAGCCCCTCGGAGGGGATTTGGTAGCAGTTCTGGTCAGCAAAAGGCCATGAAGGAGATTTTGGGTGGGGAGAAGGGCCCAGAGGCATTTGGCGATGGTCTCTGCTGGTAAAAGCAGTAAATGGTGACAAAAAGAATGGTTTAAAAGCCGGCTCGTGCTCGGAAGCTCCAATATCTGTGTGTTTGGAGTGGAAATGAGGAATTTTCTCCCATGGCTTCAGGGCTCGTTCCATCCTGGAGCTCTCAGGGGTTCCATGAGCCCGAGGGGCTCTGGGGGAAGGCTCTGCCTCCCAGCCTTGGTTTTCCTCCTGGTGAGGGAAGCAATAACTCCTCGCTGCTCCCATTCCAGAAGGCTCTGCTGCCTCAGTTTCTAACCCTGAGCAGCCTCAGCAGCGGAGCTTTGCAGGAGGTGCGAGAGGGAGCGGAACCCCTCGGAGCAGCCGTGGCCCTGTGCTGTCAGTGCAAAGTTGTCCTTTGGGGGCTTCGGGCTCTGAGCCCCTCCTCTGCCGGAGCTGGCTGAGATCTTGTTGTGCCAAGCACTGCAGGAGATGCTGCCTCTGCCTGTCCTGGGAGTAGTGAGGATTGTAAGAGCTCATTTCTCTGTCTGGTATTTCCTGACCTTTGTAGCCTCCGCTGTATGAACAGCAAAGATCAAGCTGGAGCTGTGGAAGAGCTCTCAGATGAGCAGGTTTTTCAGTCTAAAAATCCTGTCACATCTGAGCTTTATCTCCTGCTTTAATATGGTTCCAACCTTGGCTCTGTCACTTTGATTTTTACCTGTCTCTTTTTGTTTGTTTTGCTCGTCCTAATTGACCCAGAGCCTGCAGCAGCTCTTGAAAGGAGGAAAAAATTGTTTGATAATTTCTGAGTTTTGCCACTTCAGCCTGTGAAAAGGTGATTCGAAACAACAAAAGCTGCAGCAGAGTTTGCTGGGGAAGGACTTTCCTCGCTGTGGAAATCTGCTGCTCTGATGGGAGGGGAATTTTTCACTGAGAACCCTAAAAGCTCTGAGAGGGAGGGAAGGCCTGAATGTAGCTTTTATTAACTAATATTAACGAGTTTATCTGCGTGGTTTCCTTTCTGCTGGGTCTTCTGAATCCCCTGGTGCACAGGGAAGAGGCCACCACGGCTCCACCAAGGTGTGAGAGCTGCAGGAGCTGAGGAATTTCGGAATCTCATTTCTAAGGGTTGGGTTTGCACACTGAGTGTCTCTGGTGCTGAAATCAGAGAGGCTGAACTTCCCCAAGGGTGTCTGACTGAGCTGACAGCGTTCGAGGATTGGTTTTGGTCGTGCTGGGATGTCAGAGGTGGAGCCAGGGGATGTGAAGGCGGCGTTTCCCAAAGCCCAGTGCTAATTACAGCCCAGTGCTAATTGCAGCCCCCGGGGTTGCTAGGAAACCTTGTCTCTGATGAGTGCCCAGCAGCGAGGCTGGTGCTGATGTGAGAGATGCGCTGTGGGATTTGTTTGTCCTGTCCATCCTCTCCTGTTTTGGGTTGGTTTCCATGAAGCCACGGCAGGTGAGGTTGGGAGGGATCCCTCCTCCCCTGAGTGTCCTGCAGGTGCCACAGGGGTGGGGAGGACCCTGTGGCCACCTCTGTTTGGTGACGGAAGGGCTCGTGCTGACAGCTCCCCATTAAATTGTGTCCTTTATTTACTGACCCTGCCTGGAACCCCTGGGGGTTTGAAACAACTTGTGTTTCCACTGGGGAGCCATAAAGGAAGGGGCATTTGTTTATTCCCAATTCCAGTGAAGTGTGGCTTGCCCTGCCCAAAGCCAACGAGCTTTGATCGCCCCGTCCGAGGCAGGAGGAGCAGGAGCCGGGGCAGGCTGGGAGCCGCGGGGTGGTTGGGATTGATCCCGAACTCCTTCGGGATTGAGCCCGAGCTCCTTGGGGACTGATCCCGAACTCCTTCGGGATGGATCCCGAGCCCCTTTGGGACTGATCCCGAGCCCCTTTGGGATGGATCCCGAGCTCCTTTGGGACTGATCCCGAGCTCCTTGGGGATTGATCCCGAGCTCCTTTGGGACTGATCCTGAACTCCTTTGGGACTGATCCCGAGCTCCTCGGCAGCACAGGGACAGCACAGCCAGTCCCAGCAGCGCTGGTTATCGATGAGCTGCCCACCATGGAGCCACGGGCTGACCCCGCTGCCCTGCTCACAGGATGGCTCTGCCTGCGCGGGGGAAAGGGCACTGATAATACATTAATTCCGTGCTGGAGCTGGGGGAATTACCTCCTCGGCTTTGTTTGGCGCGTCAGCTTTGTTAATTACCCAAAGAGCTTTGCTGATGGTTGTTATTACAGGCAATTTTATGCTCTCAGGCACTGCAGACGAGAGCTCTGTACACAAAAAATAAAGGCTGGGTCTGTCTGTCCTGGTCCCTGGCCTGGGTTTAGCACCGGGGCTGTGTGCCTGGGCAGGAGGGAGGTGCCCTGCAGGGAGGAGGTGACACTGGGACATTCCCAGAGGTGTCAGAGGGATGGGGATGCTCCAGGAGATGTTGGAATCTGAATCCTGAGGCTCCTTCTCTCCCTGGAGAGCTCTCACTCTGAAACAACAGCACAGTTCCAGGGCAGCTGCTCTGCACGGAGGAACAAACAGCTCCTGTCATCCCTTTGCCTCACCCCTCTGGAAAATCAGGGCTTTTCTGAATGGCCAACCACAGGAACTCCTTGTTCTGAATCTGTCTTGGGGCATCCAAAGCTCCCCTGCCCTTCCCAGCCGCTGCCAGGGAAACATGGTTTGGGATTTGCCCCCGAGAGGGATCCAGCCCCTCTGCCCCCCAGGAAACCCTGCCGAGCTCTGCAGCACCCAGCAGGGCTAGGAAATAAAGGGAATTTCTACTCAAACAAGCTCGACAGGATCCGCCCCTGGCTCTGAGCAGCCCAGGGGTGATGAACAGCTCCACTGGAACTGTTGCTTTCTGTGGAGGAGCACTGGGAGGGAGGAGAAAGCCCAGGCACAGTCCCTCCCCAAAGATCCCAGCCCTGGCTCTGGGAGCCACAGTCCCACGCTCTGTTGTTGTGAAAATCCCCAGCTGAATTCTGATTCCCCCTGTGGTTACACTCCACTGCATCAGTCTGAGGGAAAAAATTGTTTACAGTCAATTTAAGGGTTTTTTTTAATGCATCCAGAGAAGTGTAAAATAACTTTGGACTAAATAGAAATCAATTCCTGCCTGTCAAGAGATCAAAAATCCACCTGTGCGCTCAGCCTGGCGTCACTTTGTGTGTGTGGTGTTTGGGGCCTGCTGATTAATGGTAATTAGGGGGAATTGAAGGGATTTGGAATGAGATGCTGAGGGGTTTGGCTGATGTCATTGCTCAGACAAAATGAGGTGCCAGGGAATGTTCTGGGGACAGAGGAGAGCTCGGGGCACCAAAGCCCCATTGAAGGGCTCTGCTCTGCCCGAGCCACACAAGTTGTTCATTCTTGGTTTATTCTCCAAGGAGCTTTGGGCATGAAAAAGGCACAACTGCACAATCCTAAAACTCAGATCTTGATCAGTCCTAAAAGCTCAGATGAATCTGAAATGCTTTGGCTTCAATGCTGGAGTGAATTTTGTAATGGTAATTTCTTTTTATTTTAAAAGCCTTTTGTGTGTTAAAGTGGAATAAAACCACTTAAAGTTTCCTTTTTCTTTCTTTTTTTTCCCTCCCAAAAGACCTTTTTAAACCCATGCCAAGAGCCTTTCTGATGGAAGTGGCCACAGAGAGGCTCAGTGCTTTGAACAGAGCATCCCAACAGGTCCATGTGGGAGACCTGACATCCTTTCAGCCTCTGGTGCAGTCGTACCCACCGAGGGCCTCTTTATTCTGCCTCTAAACAGCTCTCACAAGGGTCCTTTACACTGCCACCGAGTGATTTCCCTTCTTTGTAGCCCTGATTTATTCCCAGAAGGAAAAGCTCATGGGAGCTGCCCTAATTGCCCTGCCAGGCCAGGCCTGAGTCCCATTCTCGTGTTTCATTTGCATTTTGAGTTTTTCTTGGAAATCCGGGGAGGGTTTCTCCGCTGGAGCTGATGGAGGCTCCTCTGCCCTCTCCTCCAACCACTCGTGGCACAATGGAAGTGAAATCACAACTTCATTTTCCTGAAATTGCCCATTACAGTGCAGGATGGGGCCTCTTTACTTCTGTATTTCCTGAGATCGCTAAAAAAATCTCTTCAGCCCCAGCTCCAGAGAGGAGCAGGTTTTGATTTAGCTGGAAAAGTGAAAGATTTCACAAAGGTTTTAGTTTTAGATTTTTATTTCTGCTCAGCCTCAAGCACTAATTGCCGCCTGCTGGACTGTTGGTCATTATGAGTGAGTTATGAACGATGACTTGCTCTGGTTTTGGGTTTTTTTCAGCTGCAGTGGGGTTTTGTTCTGGGAGAAGGGCAAGGCCTCGATGAGAGGCTCTGCTCTGTCACTCTGGGACAGTGTGGGCTTTTCCAGGAGCTGCCTGGAGTGCATTTTTTGGCACTGAAAGGAGGATCCCACCTGGACTCGTTGATATTTGCGCTCCGGGAGGTTCTGCCTTGATTAAAGGAGCTCGTCCTGCGTCAGTTTTGTTTTGCTGCAGGAAAATATTGTGAATTTCTGTAGCTGCATTTCTATATGAACTGACTCACTGACTTGTGCTCGCTGGCCTTGGAAAGGATCCTGCTGGAACCGCAGCTCGTTAATGATTGACACTAATTGTTCCCAGCGTGCAGGGAGCTCCATGGAGCATTCTCTGGGGACATGGAAGGTGCAGATAGGAGGGGCCAATCCTGCAGCAGCCACTGCCGGGCCTTTCTCACGAAAGGTCACAGTCATTTGTGGTGACTTTTGATTTTAAACGGTGTTTACTGTTGATAAAAGCATCCCCCCAATGAAGTTAATAAAGATGGCTCCATCCTCTGGGGATTGCTGAGGTGGAAGGATGAGTGCTCTGGGCTGGGGGCATCTGGGTTGATTTCTCCATGCTTTAAAATGCTTTCTGTGCTCCTCAGCTCCAGCCTGGGGGGTGGTCCTGCGCCTTGGCAGCCCCAGGTGTTGTCCTTGCTTTGGTGGAAGTGTCAGAGACCCCAAATCCCTCCATTTATAAAAACATCAGTTCCCCTCCTGGAGCTGCAGCTCTGGGTGAGGAAAGGGCACTAGGGAGAGTCCCCACTGATGTTATGAATTCCCCCATTTTCACCTCCTTGAAGGCTGATTTTCACCTCTTGGGGAGGATGAAATAGGAAAGCCTCATAAATATGATTGCCTGGCTAAAGATGCTGAGAGTATGGAAAGGATAAGCGAGATTGAAGTGCAGACAAGCTCTGAGATCCCAAACCCCAGGCACTGAACAGCTGGAAAACAATGGTGTGGCCACTGAAGGGAATCCCCTTTGGATTAAACAATCCCCTCTGCTTGCAGACAGCTCCAAGGGGCAGAGCAGACCCTGCCAACTCGGCAGAGGCTCCAAAAAGCAGTTTTTAGAGTTTAAAATAGAACGCCGTATGGTAATGCAATGACTCTCCTAGGCTGTGTGTAAATGTTGTAGGATTTGTAGCTTGCTCTAGATTGGTTAGTGAAAATTAGAATATTCAGCACAGAAGATGATTTATTGTATTGTAAACAGCAACCACGGCATTCTATTCTATTCTGTTCTATTCTATTCCATTCCATTCCATTCTATTCTCTATTCTGTACTTCTCTCTCTCTCTCCCCTCTCTCCCTGCTCTGAGCTGTGTCTGGCAGCTCCCAGCAGCTCCCCTGCACCCACACCTTTCACAATAAACCTCATGCTCTGAGACCAAACTCCAGAGATCTCTCGTCTCCGTCCCGACCATCCAAAACAAAACCGGGGACCAAATCCCTCAGGGGAAGCCTGGATTCCCTCACCAGCACTGAAATGAGCCAAGCTGCCCTGATTTACCCAGCCCTGCGTGCAGCCAGGCAGATTTAGAGGCATTTGAATAAAAGGAGAAGCGCAGTTTGTGCCGAGGCTGGGGAGCTCAGATAAATCCAGGGCAGGCTGACCATGGCTCTGTGCTGGGGCACACTGCGAGGAACAAACCCAGCAATAACCAAAGCTGCCATCATAAATCTGTTGCTTATTGCTTACAGCTCCAGGCTGACTGAAAATCAACTCCCATTAGCTCCAGATTAGGGGATTGCTGCTCCTGGATTTGATTACTGGGATGGATCTGTTTGAAATCTGCATTTCCATACAGACAGAGCTCCTCTCGCAGCCCTGCTGCGTTCCTGAGGAGGCAGAGGAGCTCAGGGCAGCCTGATTTTCAAGGAAAAGCTGCAGCAGAGGCCTGGGAGAATGTGGGGATCAGGAATTGGGAGGGGAGTGGTCTGGAATGAACCTGCCAGGTATTGATCTGCAGCTGCACAGTCCCCCTTGGCTTGGGTTAAGGAGTGGGGTTTTTGTGGGAAATGAGGCTCGGTGTGCTCAGCCCCAGCTCTGGATGGGTGAGGGGATGTGTGGGACACGATGCTGCAATTCTGCTTCAGAGGAGAAGAAACGGAGGCACAAATGTGTTTTTTCAGCCTTTTTTTAGCCTCTCCAATCTCCCTGCGAGTCAGAGTTTCCAGCTGGGGACTCCCAGGTTCCGTTCCCTTTCCGGGTCACCTCCGGGTGAGCAGCTCTGTAAGACACAGATGAAAGTTCTCCTGTGAAATTTGGACATCTGCAGACAAGAGCTGTGTCCTGCAGCCTCTGCCAAATCCCATTTCTTCCTGTGTTCCCCTCCCTGCAAACGCCTCCCACCCTGAGATTTTCAGCGGCGAGGAGAAAATTGTTCTGTTGGCAGAAAAAGAGGCATTTAATCCCTTCCAGCACCCGATTGTGGCTGTGCAAACTTGGAATTGAATATGAAATAACAGGTGAGGAAAAAATGAAGAACAATCATGTAAAAGTAGAATTACTTCCAACTGGTTTTACTTCCCCCTTCCTTTTCGTAGTGATTTTGTGCCTGTTTGATTTTGCTGGAGTGGGCTGGCTTGGAGTGGGAGTTCCCTTTGGATATCCCTGGGGTCGGGGGGAATTCAGCTGGAAGTTTTTTAGGATGTGTTGGTGGGCAGTGATGCTTCCATCCCTTGAGAGCCAGAAATTACTGCACTGCTGGTGTGCCTCTGACTTCCTACCTCGAAAAGGCTTCAGGGAACTTTTATTTCCTATTTGAAATGTTCCTGTTTATTGTTTTGTTCAAGGACTAATACCGGTGACTTGCTGACACGATATTCCCTCTTTATTCCACATTCTGAGCCTCGGGGAGAGCAGCAGCTGCAGCCCCTCAGTTGCCAAGGGCATAGTCCAAAATTCCCATGTTTTATTTGTCGCTGGGGCTGAGTTTGTCCCTCCTTGGGAGGTAAAATTCCACGGTTCAGGTCTGAACGTATCAAATCCAGCAGGCAACGTCAAGTTGCATGTGCTGAAGATTTATTTCCGTTTCTGGCCAGGCTGTGCACCTTCCTCAGGTTTTTTGGCATTTTTAGTTGGCCCCACCCTCACAGGGGAGTTTGGGACAGAAAGCTGAGCTGAACCCGGAGCAGAGCAGGAGGAAAAAGCTGGAACCCCAAGCTCTGCCTTCCCTGAGCCGAGGAGCTGTGTGCAGTGATTCGCCCCAAGCAGGCCCAGAGACCCTTCAGAGACAAAGTCAAGGAATTGGGGATTTGCTTTATTTATTTTCTGTGGGGATTCACTCCTCCAAACACACACACCCAGCACTGCCCACTCACAATATCATGGTAACATTCGTGAATATTCATCACATTCCCCGGGATGGGAGTGGTTATACAAATCATTTCTGGGCAATCATTAATATCATTAGCATGCGCTGTGTGTCCTGGTGGTCTCTGGGGTCTGCTCGTGATGAAGATCTGGAGTCTCCATCACAGAGCACTTTTCACCTTTCTCTCTGGAGCATGGGCAGTCCTTGGTGGGTGATTCAGGGTTTCTGTGCTGGCCTCACACAGATTCTTGTCCCTCTCATCTTGACAAGATAAAGGCAATCCTGTTTTCCTGGGTTTAGAATTCACAGATTCTGTCTCTCAATAGTTCACTTGAGTTACCTATTGACTACCCGGTTCTCAGCGGCTGCTCCTGTGCTGCTCACAGCATCAAAAACTCACCAAACACTGCCCCGTGCCTGTCTGGGTGTGATGTGAGGTGCAGGAGCACTCTGAGCTGGTGGGAGGAGGGCACAGGAGCTCCGCAGCACTTCCAGGCAGGGCTGGGTGAGGTGTGAGAAACGGGTGGTCAATAGGTAACTCAAGTTAACCATTGAGAGACAGAATATGTGAATTCTAAACCCAGGAAAACAGGATTGCCTTTATCTTGTCAAGATGAGAGGGACAAGAATCTGTGTGAGGCCAGCACAGAAACCCTGAATCACCCACCAAGGACTGCCCATGCTCCAGAGAGAAAGGTGAAAAGTGCTCTGTGATGGAGACTCCAGATCTTCATCACGAGCAGACCCCCAGAGACCACCAGGACACACAGCGCATGCTAATGATATTAATGATTGCCCAGAAATGATCTGTGTAACCACTCCCATCCCGGGGAATGTGATGAATACTCATGAATGTTACCATGATATTGTGAGTTGGCAGTGCCGGGTGTGTGTGTTTGGAGGAGTGAATCCCCACAGAAAATAAATAAAGCAAATCCTCACTGCTCTGACTGTGTCTGAAGGGTCTCTGGGCCTGCTTGGGGCCAGTCAGGAGCAGAGCCCTGGGAAAGCAGCGCTGGCCCCAGAGGAGAGAGAGCCTTTCCGCAGCTCTGGCCTTAGGCTGGAGGCTGTAAAACCCCAGTCCTTCTGCAGGAGAAGCAATTTAACGTGCCTACAGCAGAATGCATAATAAAGAGCTACAGGTGCCTCCCCTGCTCACCTGAGCTCCCCGCGCTGCGCGATAACCACACCAGGCCGTGCTGCCCGGAATTATTGCTGCTGGAACAGACCGCGGCAATAAACAGGCTCAGGTATATTGCATTACAGCCACCTCTCGCTGCACCGAGTGGGAAATGTTATTTTCCCTCCTGCTATTCCTGGCTCGCGCTGGGCTGCCGCAAAACGGGTTTGATTTGATGCTGTTGTCAGCTTGGCCCGGGTCAGGGAAGACTGAAAGCGCTTCCCTTTGACGATTGTTTTGTGGTTGATGGGAGGGTTTGGGGGCTGGGCTCTGATGGGAAGGTGTCCACGCTGTCCGAAGCAGCAGAAGAACAGAGCTGTGGTGTTCAACCAACAAAGCAGCGGCGCTCTGTCTCTCCTGGCAGGGTCAGTGAGGTCAGGAGAGGTGTGGGGCAGAGCTTTGGTGCCACTTTGTGCTGTCACAGCTCTGACACTCAGCGTTCTGCTGCCTCCGTGAGAGCTGAGTTCCAAAGCTCCTGCTCTCCTCAAAATCAAAAACTTGATTTTGCCGTGGGCTGGAGCAGACTCGTGGGGTCTCCGCATTTCCTGGAGCTCGCCCTCCTTTCCCACCTCTGGAAGGAGCTGTGGTCAGGGGCGGCTGCAGAGAGCTCTGAGCAGCGATCAGGGCTGCTGTCAATAATTATCCAGCCTAATTCCCCTGGTAATTACTTGATTTGTGAGCTCAGCCTGACGTGTGAAGATGCAAAAGTGTTTGCCCCGACAGCTTTCCAGGCCACAGAAACTTGTAAGGGCATCCTCCTCACCATCCTGGGCTTGGCCTTTATCACAGATAATTGCTCTGGACAACTGAGGGATATTTATTAGGCCATCCAGACTTGGTCAGGGAACGGCTGAATCCTTCTGCCAGGGCCCTGGGAGAGAGGAATTGCCACTGCTGGCAGACAAAACCCCAAACTCGAGCTCGCTGGGGTCTCCTTCCTGGCTCTTCCCGCAAAAATGTCCTTTTCAAAGTCTTTTTTTTT
>VZRL01001197.1:351896-383877 GCA_013397895.1 Origma solitaria
TTTTTTTAATGTTTCTCTCCTTTTAAAAATGATTTCTTCCAATTTTTGTATGATTTCTCCTTTTTTTAACCATTTCAGTGTTAACTCTTCAGGTGCTCTGAGGCCCAAAACCCTTTTAGAGGCGCAGGAGCATCAGCTCTGTGGTTTTAATCTCTGACCCTTTGGAGATCATTTAGGGGCAAAGGTTTTCGTTTTGCTGCTGTTCTGTGGGGTCTCTGTGGGCACCACTTGATCTCAGGTACAGATTTGTGCCTCAGGCCAAGCCAGATTTGGATAATTTGAATTTGTCTTTAAAGTGTTGTGATTCCTAAAACCTGTGCTTCACTTCTAATCCTGCCTTAATGCTCAGGTTTAGTTCAGATAATGCTCAGCTCCTCTTCCAAAGCCACCCTGAAGCAGCCACAGCTCCGAGCCTGGAAAAGCAGCCCTGAGATCATCAGGAGCACAGGGAATTCTCTCTGGGTGCTCCTGGGAGCAGAGCCAGGACCTGCTGGGGTTCTGCAGGACTCTGGCCCAAGCGTTTGGTACCGAATGAAAAATGTGTGAAGTCTGCTTTGGAAATACTTCCCTAAAACTGGAATTTGTCCTGTGTGCTCTCTGCCCTGCCCTGGCCCCCACAAATCCCCGATTTGTGCTGTTTTTACAAGAAAAATGGCTTCGACCCCAAGCCGAGGTTTCTCTCCCCAAGCTGCAGCCGGGGAGCCTGAGCTATTTGCATCCTAGTTAAGATGTTTATGGATTTGTGCATAATTTAGAGCCAGTTATTTTATATTCAGGGCAATCTTTTTCAACCGTTGAGAATGAATTGCAAAATTAAAAAAAAAAAAAGAAAGAAAAGGAAGTATCTTATAAGGGGAAAATAAGTCTGGGTTTGAGTGGGAAAGCAGAAAGTAAATAATGAGGATTATGCCAGAGCCTGGGGATAGAAATGTAATAAAATGCTGAATTGAGACACAAACAAACTGTAGACATAAGTTGGATTGGAGCTCAGATTTGGCCACTTAATATTTATGTGAGAGCAGCCCGATCAAAGCGGCAGCGATGGTTGTTTAGATGGTGCATCTCTCGGTGTCTGGGAAGACAGATATTAGAAAAGTGCCTGTGGAGATGTCTGTCCTTATCAGATGACCCGGGCACAAAAGGAATTTCAAAGCTCTGCAGACAAAGGAACTGTTCTTGCAGCACGATTGTGGTCCCGGGGTAATTTTGCAGAAATTTCTGTCAGTGCAGGGAAAGGCAGAAGGGTAGGGCTGGGGCAGACAGCCATCACCTGCTGGGGTTTGGTGTCCCAGTCTGGATTCAATGCTGGTGTCCCCAGGCTGGGACAGCTGGGGATGTGGCTCTTGGGGACAGAACTCCACTGCTGCTGGGGCAGAGCTCCCCTGGAGCGAGGAATTGTCCTTGCCCTGCAGAACGGTTCACCGGTGGGGTTAAACACAGCTGCTGGTTGGGGTTTGGATGTGGCACACGTGGCACAGGTCAGGTCCCTGGCACACCCAGGGCTGTGCAGTATCCCTGTGCTGCAGAGCAGTGCCCACAGAGCCTCTGCCAGAGCGGGGCCATCTCAGTGCTTCTGTGCTCCGACTGCCGCCGTGGCATCGGCTTTGTCCGTCCGGGAAAGTTCCTGCTCCTCCCTAATCCCTGCACCCCGAGGGGTCCCATCTTTAGTGCCATCCCTTGGGGTCCCAACCCTCGGGGTCCCATCCTCAGTCCCATCCCTCAGTCCCATCCTCAGTGCCATCCTGAGGGGTCCCATCTTTAGTGCCATCCCTTGGGGTCGCATCCCTCAGTCCCATCCTTCGGTGCCATCCCGCAGTGCCATCCTCAGTTCTAACCTCAGTGCCATCACTCGGTGCCATTCTCAGTGCCACCCCTCAGTGCCATCCCTCGGTGCCGTCCCTCAGTCCCATTCTCAGTCCCATCCTCAGTGCCATCCTCAGTCCTGTCCCTCAGTGCCACCCCAGCTGTGCCAGCTGTGCCAGATGTGTTTCAGCATCCTCTGCTCTGTCACAATCAGAACCCCAAAATCCACATTTCCTCCTCTCCACTGGCAGCACTTGCCTGAGGACTCACTGGAGCCTGGAAAATAGAAACCTTGTGGAGGTTTCAAGGCTGAAGGAAGCAAATGCAATGGGTTTTTTTCCTAGCTTATGTGGGCCCTGTTAAATTATGAAGGCATATTGGAAGCGCTGAGTTATGTAACCTCCCTAGGAATTCCCCGTGCTCTGGATTCCTTGCATTTCAATGTGCACCTGGATAAAATCTGGACCCTGGCAAAGCTTGTTCTTCCCTTGTACATTTGCAGTGGTGTCAGCTTTGGCAGTGAAAGCCTTTTGCCCTTCACAAGGTTTATTCCCCACAATGGAGAGCAGTAGAGGAGGGAAAATATTTTTATTTTCTCCCAAAGCTTCCAAATTTAAGCTTTTTTTATGGGTGAAAACTGCGAGCAATTCAATTCCTATCTTAGCTGTTTTCCAGAAAAACTTGATGTGTTCCTCAACAAAGGGCTTTGAGCCATAAGTAGAATAAATGTGAGGCTAATCCCAATTAATGTGTGCAAACAGAGCCTTAAAACCCCAGGTCTGTGCTTAAAATGGCCCTGTCTCCCTCCTCATGAGCGGCAGTAAAATCAGCCCTCCCTGCTGCTCCGCGAGCGCTGGAGTTTAACAAAATAAAATCAGCGCAAGGAAAGCGGTCAGACACAATTTCTGAGCCGAGGAGAGGCAGCCTGTCAAATTAACAGCAGTGGGACAGGAGACTGGAAAATCAATCAGTCCTCCCCAGCCAGCCAGAGATTGCTGGAAGAAACACAGATTTGTGTAAATACATTTTGAGGGGGGTCAAAAATTTTTTTTTCCCTTCTTCCGTGCGTCTGTCTGGTCTCAAGCTGTTCTCCGCTCTGAGGAAACATTGATTTTTTGTTCTGGCTGATTTTTAGCTGAAAGGCCCAGCTTTGCTGGACTTGGCCTCGTACAAAATTTTCTGCCACAAGCTGTGAGTTTGGGCTGTGAGCGGAGCTTTAATTACCACGGATCCCACACAGTCTGTAGGTTTGACAGGAATATCTCAGGAACTGTTTTTCCAGGGCATTGCTGCTGATGGTCTCTGCAGCCTGGAATCTCATCACGGATAAATAAAAAGGGTATTTTAAACCAAAGCTTGTTTTCCCCCCCAAAATAGCATTGATTTATCAGCTCTGGAGCTGGGATCTGTGCACTGGGAGTGCCAAAAATGCCAGGATGTGTTGTGTGGTAGAGGGAATGGGTTGGGAGGGGATTTTCTGTGATGGGAGAAGCAAATCCAGGTCTAAAAATAGGTCATTGTGAAGGCTGAGAGGACAAGGACTGACAGGAGACTGCCAGGGAGGTGAATTTTGATGGCGCAGCAGCAGCTGGGTGACAAAAGTGACAAAAGTGCCTGGGGACTGCTTCGCACACTCTGCCGAGTGCCAGTACCTAAACGCCGCCACTTATTGGGCTGAATGTGTCCCCAGAGGGGCTCTAATGAGAGCGAGTGGGGACTGTATTTTGGAAGCAATTAGCCTTAAAAGTCTCGAGTTTCTGTGTCTGTGAGGGAGCCGAGCTCGGCGCTGGTGTCTGTGCTGCTGTGCTCCATGTCCTGCTGCCAGCCCAACGCAGATCCCCGCGATCTCAAATGGTCTTTTAAAAGCCTGGGATTCAAATTCTGTTTTAAAAGCCTGAGATTCGGGGGCTAAGAGGGGAGAGGAAGGGGTTTCTCAGCTTGTGGCACTGGAATGAGGAAGTTTTTGGGGAAAGGAGGCACCCTGGGTGCTCATCCCAGAGCAGTTTTTGGCAAAAGAGGGTTTGAGGCCCCTTCTCACAGAAGTTATTACAACCCAGCTGCTGGAGAGCTGTCCTGGGAGATCAGGCCTTCCAAATTAACGAGCAAAGCTGAGCCGTGTTTGGGAATTTCGGACAGTCTCGTACAGGAAACAACTACGGAAACTTTTAGGCAAATGGCTCATTTCAGCAAAGCTCCAGCTTTTCGTTGTCGGTGTTTTGGAAGGTGAATTACCTTCAGGCTCGGAGCAGCGTGGCCCCCAAGCTCCCGGAGCAAAGCACTGCATCCAGGGAGCAGCTGCACACGAGATAATTCTGACTTCTCTCGCTGGCTGTCCTTCCATTGTGTTTAGCAGAATAAATAACTTTTTTACTCATAGGGAAAAGCTTGAAAACGTGAATTAATTGTGCCTTTGAAAGTAAACGAGGAGGAAGATTGACAAAAAGCACTGGTGAAGTTTTGCCTGTTGTCACAGAGCCCTGTTCCTCCTCGTGGCCTGTCCTGGTCTCAGCTTTCCCATCTGTTCAATGGTGCCTATAATTAGCCTGTCTTTCACAACTTTTCAGAGTTTGGCACTCCTCATCCTTGCCGTACTGTATTTCGATTCCTGGGGAATAAATGTGAGAACAAAACAAATTACCAGCCATCCGAATTCCTGAGCCTTTCCTCCTCCTGAGCTTTTTCCTTTTCTCTCCCCCACATTTGAAGCCGGAGGGTCTCAGCACCCATGGATGGGGTGACCTTGGGTGGCCCAGAGACACTGGGTGACCTTGGGTGGCCCAGAGACACTGGGTGACCCTGGGTGGCCCAGGGCCATTTTCAGTGCAGGATCTCTGCTCGGGGCTGAGCTGGGTCACCCCGAGGGGCTGCACGATCACGATCAGCTCTCGGAGGGAACCGAGAAAGGGTCGATCCCTCAGCTCAGGCTCTGCAGTGCCTTTGGGCTCAGGAGCTGCCGTGGAATGAGCTGCTCCTTCCTGGGCTCAGGATGGACAGGGAGCAGAGCCTCTGCAGGCTGAGGGGCTCGGGGGCCCTTGTGGGAGGGCTCTGTTGGGACCATGATTGGCCCCAAGCAGGCCCAGAGACCCTTCAGAGACACAGTCAGAGCAGTGGGGATTTGCTTTATTTTTGATTTTCTTTTATTTGCTTTATTCACCACTCTGGGTGTGAGGATTCACTCCTCCAAACACACACACCCAGCACTGCCCACTCACAATATCATGGTAACATTCGTGAATATTCATCACATTCCCCGGGATGGGAGTGGTTACACAGATCATTTCTGGGCAATCATTAATATCATTAGCATGTGCTGTGTGTCCTGGTGGTCTCTGGGGTCTGCTCGTGATGAAGATCTGGAGTCTTCATCACAGAGCACTTTTCACCTTTCTCTCTGGAGCATGGGCAGCCCTTGGTGGGTGATTCAGGGTTTCTGTGCTGGCCTCACACAGATTCTTGTCCCTCTCATCTTGACAAGATTAAGGCAATTCTGTTTTCCTGGGTTTAGAATTCACATATTCTGTCTACCAATAGTTCATTTGAGTTACCTATTGATCACCCATTTCTCAACCATCAGCAGCATCGCACCCTACAGAATCACAGTGAGCTGCTCTCTGCCGGCAGCTCCAGCAGGAGAGCTGTGGGGCTGTCTGCAGGTGCAGATTGTCCCCAAAGCAGCTCAGCCGCAGCCCTGACCCTGCTGGAGCAGCTGCTGCTGCATGGCCATGCCTGGGACTGCTTTTAGCATTGTTCCATCCCTTTGATATTCCTGCGTTAGCACCACTGCTTGCTCACCCTCTGACGGTGCTTTCAAAACGTTTTGCATTCGTTTGTGCCTTTGCAGAGTGGGAATCGACTGCCACAGGTTGGATTTATTTTTTGGCAGCCGCGCAGCCCTGCGTTGCTGTGTGAGGCTGTACAATTCAGAGATAAACTCTCACTTAGATCCATGTACAATGGAACCAGATACAAATCGATTTCCTTTTGCTATTTCTGTGTTCAGAGGAGAATCTGTGGAGATGCAGCATTAATTCACCATACAGAGAGTGGCATAAATAGTGTGGTATTGGGAAGATCCATTTAATTATCCAGCTCTCATCTGCAGGGTGGGAAGGGCTGTGTCCTGTCTTGATTACTGGAATCACTCTGAATTATAGGAGATAATAAAGCAAAAAATCCCCAGCTGTGGCAAGGCTTATCTTTGGAGGCGGAAGCAAAGCTCGGACAGGAGAGCTGCAGGGAGGGCTGCTGTAGGATTGAAGGAGTCCTTGCCTCCCCCCGAGTGCAGCAGGGCAGTGATGATTTCACAGCCCTGGAGAAGGCACAGCCCAGCCTTTTTCTGTGCTTTGCATCACTCAGCTCTGCCCCCAAACCCTTTGGTCTAGAGGTGAGGGACAACCCCAGAAAATCCATCCTGGATGAGCCCAGCCCTGCAGCCCCATCCCCATCCCAGAGCTGCCCTGCCCTGAGGGGTTCCACAGACCCTGAAAACCCAGGGAAAATGAGAGATCCCTCTTCCTGCTGCTCCTGTGCCCTGCAGAGCTCATTTCTCAGCCGCCCAGGAGGTGGGGAGTGCTAAATCAGCGGCTCAGGCACCTCGCAGAGGCTGTGTCTCACCTGCCCCGCTCTGCTGAGCTGCAGCCATTCATCTCCTGCAGCCTTTTCCCCCAGCCTGGCTGGAGCCACGGCCTGCCAGGGCTGACCCTGCTGTCTGCAGGGACAATCTCCAGCCGTGCCAGCAGGGAGAGGCTCCGGGCAGGGCTGGTGGAGGTGTCCCTGCAGAGCTGAGCTCTCTGCCAGCCCCAGAGCAGCATTTCCCTGCTGTTTCTGCAGATGAGAGGCCATGTTTCCTTTGCTGATGGTGTTTCCATCCTTCAGAATGGGTTTTATTTGGTTTTGTTTCGAGGTGAAGTTCTCAGGGCTAAGGGGGCACTGGGGACAGGCTCACGTGGGGATGGGAGAGCTCCTTCACCTGGCCAAGGAAGAAGGGCAAAAATTAATGGAATAAGCTAAAAAGATGCAAATGAGGTGTGCTGGGGTGGCTGGCTGCCTGTGGAACGACACCACAGCACTTCAAACACCTCCCAGGGGCTGTGCCCCATCCTTTGGGAGCTCCTGAAGGAGCCCAGAGCTCTTCAAACCACACATTTCCACAGTCCCCTGGCAGGGCAGAGCCGGGGAGAATTCCCTTGGCAAGCAGGCTGCCCGAGAGCTTGTGGAGATAGGAAATCCCAAAAAACCTGGACATCATCTCGGACAAGTGGCCCTGCTTGTTCTGGGCTGGGACAAGGTGACCTCAACCCTTCGAGCTGCTGCTCCAGCCCCAATAGAGCACGGGAGAATCCCAAAATCCAGGCCCAGGTCTGGGCCAGCATTGCCCTCCCTCCTTCCCCTGAGCCCTGGGACAGGACAGGACAGGACAGGACAGGACAGCTCAGCCGCTGTCCCCTGCGTGTGACACGGAGCAGCAGCAGGGGCTGGGGCTGCAGCTGTGCACTTGTGAGGTGTCAGTCAGTCGGCTTAGAAAGAGTAAAAGAGTCCTCAGAGAGACTCCTTTTATACCAAACTTATCTGATCTGACAGTCGCGCACTCCAAAATTGAATTAATAAATCATTCCCGGCTCTGGTTGGAATAGTTAATCCGTGTTTTGTGCCCCAGCAGAGAGGAAAGTGGCCCTGCTTTCCTGCCTTTATGACATATTGGGCCTAAATAGAATTAATGATGAGGCTTTCTGACTTTATTTGCTGTGGGGAAGAGCTGTTTCTGAGGCGATGGGAAAGGAGGAGCGCAGGGAGGAGCTCTGAATCGATTATTCCCAATATTGGGTTCCAAAAAGGTGCAGCTGTTCACCTCTGGCTGGGGCAGTGTGGTGGCACCGCAGGGAGAGGATGGCACAAAATTCAGTGGAAAATCCGTGTGAATTCCTGGTGGGTGCACACGGAACTCACACCAAAAGGGAAATGAACAAAACTCTCAGGCTTTGGCTGCAGAAAATGCTGGGAAAATCTGAAAAGAAACAGTGCCTGTAGAGGGATAAAAGTCCTGCTGGTGGGAAGAGCTGTGCAGAAATTCCTGATCCCATTGCTCAGGGGGAGATTCCCTCAGAGGGAGCAGCGAGAGGCTCAGAGCTCTGCTCACATCCTGCCTCGGTGCCTCCACATCAGCCTGGCCCTGCAGCCAGCAGGAGATTCTGCTCTGGAAAACAGCAAAAAATAATGGGGGAAATCCCTGTGTTCTCCCAGCTCTGGGCAGGCTGCAGAGATAAGGATTTGTTCCTGAAATGGTCTGGGTGGCTTTGGCCATGCAGACATCGCAGAGCAGAAGACAGTGGGGATAATTAAACAGCTGAAGATGGAAGTAAACAGATAAATCAGATTTTCCTCACGTTGCCGTAGAAGTTAATTATTGGAACATTAAGTGTGTTAGGCAGAATTAAACCAAATGGTGAATTAAGCTCCTGCCATGCAGTGGTGGAAAATCAGCTCTGAAGATATTTCCTGTGGCATTCCAACACGGGGCTTCCAAATTTGGGGGGAAGAGGGATTTTTTTGGCAATGTTGGCTCAGAGCTCGTCTCTGGTTCCAGTCACTCTTCAGTCACCTGGGCAGGGAGGGGCTGAGCTGTGGATCAGGAATTTTGGCTGAAGTGGAGCTGGAAAAACGCGCCCAAAGAGGGAGGGGGGGATTTTTCTGTCAGGTGTGAGGCACTGCCTGCACAGCCGCGCCGAGAACGCTCCAACCTTTCCCTAATGGCGCAATTCCGTCCGTGGGATACAAATGGCAGCCTGATGGATCCGGGCCTTTTGTGCTGCTCGGATTCATTAGTGTCTCTAATTACCGCAAATAAAGCAGGTTTCACATTTTCGGGACGCTGCTCCCTCTAAGCTGCAGCAAGGGAAGGCACAGAGCCGAAGATAAGTCGGTGCATAAAGAGATCCTGACTCCTCATTAACCTTTCTGCTGCTTTGCATGAAAGCCAAATAAATCCTGATTTCAGGGAAAACAGCCCCGTTCGCTGGCCACACCTGAGAGCGACACCCGCCCTGCAAATGCTGCTGGATCCCCGCGGAAGTTTGGCAGTGAAATGCACTTTTAAAGAGCAGAAATGAGCCCTTGGCTGCGTCCCCCAGGGTTTGGCCCCTTCCATTTGCAGCGCAGTGGGAGCTGCAGCAGCGCTGAGCTCTCAATGGGCCCCAGTGGGTCCCCGAGCTGAAATGGCCTCAAATTGGTCCCAGGAATTCTCTCTGCAATTTGGTTCTTAACAGGGTAAAAGCACAAATGGGAAGAAAGGCCAGAAAGGGGTTTTTATGTAGATAAAAATAACGATTTTTTTGAAGCAAGCTGTCTTTTTCATTGCGGTGCACATTTTTTAGGTAGGATTAATGAAATCTTCAACCAGTGCTCCTCTCCTTATGAACTCATCCTTCAGTGATTCATTCAGCCTTTATTAGACTTGAAAGAAAGTTATTGTCAAATTAATTCATCCCTTAGATGTTATTTGGAATCAATTTATGTTCTCCCGAAGTCAGACCCCGAGAAACTGCAGAGTTCCTCAAGATTTGTGTCCTAACATCTGTGAGCAGTCGTGGAAGGGCAGAGTTGTTTATTTAGGCCCAAATAAATAGACTCCAAGTGACGTGGGTTTAGTGTTTTGCTGTGTCCCGATGGCATAATTGAGGTTTTGGAGCAGCTGAATTCAGAGGGACCTCTGGAGTTCACCTGAGTGTGATCTGTAAACGTTGGGAAAAACAGAAATGCGTTTCTGCCCCAAAGTACACTGAGATCTGCAGGTTGCAGCTCCTGATCTGCCAAGGAGCCCAGGCTGAGGAAAGATTCCATTTTACACGAGTTTGTCTTTCTCTTCCCCCATCTTTTCCTGACACTTTGTTGTCTGTATTCTTCTCCTCTTTCTCTGCAGGATCCTTCTCCCGAGCAGCCCATCTGCCTCTGTCACAGCCGACAAGAGCTGACGGAGTGTCACATTCTCATTGTGGTTAGATGGGGGCAAATTCATTAATTTTTAATTTTTAAATTTTTCCTCCAAGAGTGAGGGTACCTCACATTTCCCTTGCTGGGGTTTCTAGCTCCTGTGGGAGTTTGGGATGGCTCCTGGAGCAGAGGGGGAGCACAGAGGGCTCAGGAGCTGTGGGCTCAGGGCTTCCATGGCCACAGCTCTGTGAAGTCACCGAGTGCCCTGTGGCCGCAGCTCCCTGTAAATCCTGCCAGGCTCCAATGAGGTCACTCCGAAATCTGAATCACTCCTCAATTGAATCATCACCTTTTAAATAAAACTGCCTCATGAATGATTTCAGGGAGTATTTAAACCTGCGCCGATAAAAGCTTTATTGTCACGGTGCCAGTTCCTCCAACTTGTATTTCCAGCAGCAAAACCACCGATTTGTGATGCAAAGGAGAAGGAATCCTGCAAAGAGAGAGCTTTTAGATGGATTTGGGTTCTGAATTCTGCTGATTGTGGCTGTGCTGGGGCAGGAGGCAGGGGAAGGGAGGTGTGAATTCCCAGGATTTGCATCCTGGAGGTTCTCTGTGAGCTGGAATCACTCTGTGGTTAGGGGTTTGGTTCAGGGTGTTGTGCCCAGGACTTCATAACCAAAATACACAATTCCTGTCCATGGAGGATTCTGATACTGAGCCTCGGTGTTGTTTTCCCTTGGGAATTCAGATCTCTTGAGGACCTCCAGGCACTTAGGCACTTTAATCCTGAAATATTTACCTCCGTGGGAGAGGTAAGGCTCATTGTTCCTAATAAATTGATATTTTCCTCTAGCTGACTTCCTTTAATATGCTAATTAGCAAAGACAATAGGCTCTGAATTAACATTTCTATCAACAGTTATTTTAAGCAGGGGGGAGAAACAATCAGCTGGTTTGTCTGGCTTTGATGGCAGACTAATGAAAAGAGTAATCCATTTGGACAAAGCCACCCTGGGACTGTAAGGAATGCAAAACTGCTTTATGACATGCAGGAAAAATATTCTCAATTGATTTATCCCACTTGTTTCAGCATCTCTGCCCAGAAAGGTGTTACATCTGCCTCCAAATAAATCAATAGCTCAAGTGATAAATACTTCTGGACTGCAAATGAATTAAGCATCTCTGAAAAGAGCCTCTTGGTCTAGAGGTAATGAAATAATAATAATAGTAGTAATAATAATAATAATAATAATAATAATAATAATAATAATAATAATACTTGGCCGTGGTGTTTTGAATGCTGCTTGGTTTGGAGGTGTTGGAATCCTGGATCTCTTTTCCAAAGTGTTTTTCCAGTCTTTAGGGTGTCAGGTTTCTGTCCTTGTAAAGGGCTCCTGGGTACCAATCCTCGCCTGATTTGTGTTCATTATTGGACATTTTAAGGGATCCTTGGACATCCTCTCTCAGTAACTGCAAGGAGAAGTTTTATTCCCCCCAAGTCCTGCCCTGAGCTCCGTCCTAGGCGAGGGTTTTGTGTTGGGCACTCAGAGCATTCCCAGGTTTGTGTTGGGCACTCAGAGTGTTCCCAAGTTTTGTGTTGGGCACTCAGGGCTGTCCCAAATTTTGTGTTGGGCACTCAGGGCTGTCCCAAATTTTGTGTTGGGCACTCGCAGAGTTCCCAGGGTTTGTGCTGGGCTTTCCCACCGCCCTGCAGTCAGTGCCCACTCCCGTTTGCTGCCTGTGTGCGTCCAATGCCCACAATCACTGATTGCAGGGGCTAATTGCATCTCCTCATTGTGTTCCCCACAGCTCTGCTGCACTCTGGGGCAGAGCAGAGCAGTTTCGGTGCCGTTCCATCCCCTGTGCTCACTGTTCCCCTGCTCAGAGCAGCCCCGGGTGCGATCCCCCCCCCGAGCAGGGCCCGAGTCCCTCGCAGTCCCTCTCTCCTCAGCCAGGTGAATGCCATTATCTCTGTCAATTTGGATGCATAATTAACAACCTTGTAGAGCAAACCCTGTGCTCAGCAGCGAAAGCATCACTTTGATTTTAATACAAACAGCTCTGCCAGCAGCAGCAGCCGCTGCGTTTAATGGGCTTCAAGCAAATAATAACAAACGACTCCTGCTTTGTGCAGGCCACAATGTCACTGCCGTGCTCTGGGAGTGATGCCTGACCTAGTTCCATGTCTGTCTGTGCCCTGCCGTGTCCCTGTCTCTGCCGTGTCCCTGTCTGTGCCATGTCCCTGTCTGTCTCTGCCGTGCCCCTCCATGCCAGCCCTGGCTGTCACAGGCGCTCACCCTTCCCTCCATCAGCGCTCAGGGAGCCCGGATCACGCAGGGATTGTTGTTCCTCAGCTGTCATCCAACGAATCCTGGCGCTCAGGGTGGCTGGAGGTTGCCCTGATGGTGTTTTTCCCTGCTCTGCCTCCCCAGGGCACACACAAGGAGGGTTTGGGTCCCCCTGGCAGCCCCCCAGCACCCCATTGCCCACCCAGGGGTTCCTCCCCTGCCCCTGCAGGGATTGCTCTGCTCCAGGCAGGCTGCAGGGAGCTCTCCATGGAGCCCGGCTGGGTTTGGAGAGCAGAGCCCAGGCCAGGCTGGACCTGCTGAGCTCCTGAGTGGAGATTTCTGCTGCAGGGACTCACCCGCAGCATCGGCGAGTGTGCAGCCAAAGGAGCTGCAGATGGAGACATCAAAACCTCTCTGAAAGAGGGGTGAGACCTTGGAGTGTGTGAATTTACCTCTGGGGTTTGGGAATTCTGTGGTGTTGGAAGGCTCTGCTGCGGTCGCATTACCCCACGTGGGTTTCACCTCCTGCAGATTAACCTGTGAAAGGGAAAATTCCCTCCTACCCTGCACCGATAAAGCTCTGCTCCTGAACTTTAAACTCGTGTGGAGTTTGGGGAAACATCTATTCTGCTCTAGGAGCTTCTCTGCTCGCCCTGGAATGAGGAGTTATTTCTGTACCTGAGGCAGGGACCTGATGGGAATTTTAAAGGCACTCTCAGAGCTGCATTAACTCCTGGGCTGTGTCCGTGCTGCATTTGCTGTCAAAAAACAGCTCTGGAGAAACAGAAATTACTCACTGGATTGGATTACCCCCAGAGAAGGCTGTAGAGATCCCTGAGAAAGGGACTGGAGGCACACGTGTGTCACACGCAGACATGTGTGTGCACGTGTGGGGTTATTAATGCTGCCTCTGCCAGGCTGCGCTCAGTGCATTCATCCCCAGTATGGAAATGAGGGCAAGGGCTGATAAATCAAGATATGAGAAGTGTAAGTGCATTGCTAATGAACACACATTGTGCAGAATAATGGCACTATCGCCGAGACCGGGAGATAATTTAATTAGAAAGACAAAAGAGGAAAGAAAAAGGGAGGAAGCTCTCTTTTCTCGGCGGTTCATTATCTCCAGTGTCGCTGGAGGAGCTCAGCTTCGCTCTGCCACTGCAGGAGTTCCACCTCTCAGCACTCACCTCCTTCCCCTCCTCTCAGCCATTTGTCTTTGCTCCTTCAGAGTGCCGAGGGTTGAACACTTCAGGGACAATCTCAAGCTTCTGGGAGCTGTTTTCTGCCCTGAACTTGGCCTGAAATTCCTCTCCCTTTTATCATCCCTGTTTGCCAAAGTGCCCCAAGAGCTCACTGGGGATGTGCTTCATGTGGAATTAAAAAAACCCAGTAATTGTTCTGTTCCTACTACTAAATGTTCCTGAGTTGAGAGGAGGAACAAGCACAGAATCTGTTGGATTTGGGGTTTCCGAGCTCTCCTCAAAGCAATTGGATGGGAACTGAAGCATTTTGGCTGGCAGGGTGAGGAGGGTTTATTCCAAGATGTTCCATTTTGCTGCCAGTCCAGTCCTTAAACACATCACAGGATGGAAATGGAGAGTCTAATAACAACAGCAGTAAAACTGAGGAATTTCAAAGCTGTTTTACTGGGATGTTATAGTTAGTTTGGGATTCTGTGGCTGCTGCTGGACAGAGCAGCTCAGCCCCACCCCTGTTCCAAGCACGGACAGCTCCTCTGCAGGCGATAATTCAGTTTTCTGTACAGCCATGGCTGGGTGTGGCTGGAGCCCAGCAGGGAGAGCCAGGGCTGCGGGCAGGATGAGTTTGGGATGGCAGGATGGGTTGGGATGGCAGGATGGGTTGGGATGGCAGGATGNGAGGAACAAGCACAGAATCTGTTGGATTTGGGGTTTCCGAGCTCTCCTCAAAGCAATTGGATGGGAACTGAAGCATTTTGGCTGGCAGGGTGAGGAGGGTTTATTCCAAGATGTTCCATTTTGCTGCCAGTCCAGTCCTTAAACACATCACAGGATGGAAATGGAGAGTCTAATAACAACAGCAGTAAAACTGAGGAATTTCAAAGCTGTTTTACTGGGATGTTATAGTTAGTTTGGGATTCTGTGGCTGCTGCTGGACAGAGCAGCTCAGCCCCACCCCTGTTCCAAGCACGGACAGCTCCTCTGCAGGCGATAATTCAGTTTTCTGTACAGCCATGGCTGGGTGTGGCTGGAGCCCAGCAGGGAGAGCCAGGGCTGCGGGCAGGATGAGTTTGGGATGGCAGGGTGGGTTGGGATGGCAGGATGGGTTGGGATGGCAGGATGGGTTGGGATGGCAGCAGCTGATGTGTTTGGGATAGCAGGATGGGTTTGGGAGTGGCAGCAGCTGACAGGGCAGGGCTAGCACGTTGGGAGCTGGGCTGAGCCCAGCCTGAGCTCTGCACAGGCAGATGGAGTCCAGAAAAAGGGCCAGGCTGCTTGGGGCTGGAGGGTTTGGGGTCACGGCTGATCCTGCTCACAGCTTGTGCTGCTGATGGCAGATTGAAGGACCTTGCAAACACTGCTTGGCCCTGGCTGTGTGTGCAGAGCTCAGGATTTTGCACAGGGATGACATTTTCAGCCTCTGGAAACCATTCCCGAGCAGCTCTGCCCCTCAGAGTGGGGCTGGGGAGGTCCCTGTGCACAGCCTGGTGTGTTCCCACCCGGCCTCAGGCAGTGCTGGGGCTCCTGGAAGCTGAAATCTGAATTTGTCTGCGGAAACATTTTGCACCCTCAACCTTTAGAGAATCTCTCTCACAATAAGATGTTCTTCAGTCCCATGGGGCTTCTCAGGGAAGAGAATCCATGGGATCATTCCCTAAATCCTCTCACCATCCTCAGCCTGAGCGTCCCTCGCAGCTGTCCCAGAACAGTCCCACCCAGTTCCCCCCACTTAGGATATGAATTTTCTTTAGTTTGTAAAAATACTGACATTTCCAGAGCTTTATGTGAAACCTGTCTGTGCCCTTGGTGTTCCACGTTCCCTCCTGGGAATTCCCTCAGCTTTCCCCATCCCCCAGGCTGCCCAGGGCTGGGTTTGATCCATAAAAGCTGAGGCTGTTCCTGGAGAGAGGATGTGTAAAGCTATTTTACACCCTGGCCCCACAGCGGTAGCAAATCATTCACCCATTTATCAATTGAGATACAGATCCATTAAAAATTGGAGGGAGGTTCTGCAACCTTTAAAATCCTCTCACAGCACTTTGTGTTCCTGCTGTTAAGCTTTCTGCTCCGTTCATGTCATCCAGGGTTGGGGATATTTACAGCACCTAAATCAATGTTGAGGACATGCAGAATATTGAGGGATCAACTCTACTTATTTCAAATGCACTTTAGTATTTTGACTGCCTGACCAGAGTTGGGGAAATCGCTGTGCTGGAATGATAATGAGAAGTTTAACAGTTTTATGATGGTTGGAGAGAACTTTATGGAAGTTGATAAATCTCATCTTGTAGGTTTCAATTTCTCATTCCCTACAGAGAGATGGGCAGAATACATTGATACTGCATTTCAAATTGGCCAGATCAGGAGGAACAGCAGCTAAAATCCATTACAACCCAATTACATCCATCAGCTGAAGCTGTGTGCATTCACTCGTGAACATCAGCATTTAATCCATAAAGAGGAACTAATGAGAAATTTGAAAATGGAATCCATGCATCAGTGGCTTTGGAGAGATTTTGCTGGGATTAATGAACTGCCAGAACATTGTCAACACACTGCAAACCCATTCTCTCTAGGTTTGTTTACTGACCAAAGAAAGATTGCATGGCTTTGTTCTCCCCATCCCTCAGCCCCGCTTTTGTCTGGTGGGTTGTTGCTTTTCCTTGGTGCACGAAGGGCCATTTTATCCACTTGAAGGATCAAACACTTGTTCCTTTTCCATCTTTCTCTCGTGGACATCTGGCAGCTTGGCTGGCCAAGCATCTCTGTGCCTCTCTGCAGGAATCTCTCTCACAGAGCCCTGAAAGCCAAGGCCATGTGGATAAAACCACACTCTGCGGCAGAGAAGGCAAGTCAGGATGCCACAAATACTCTTTTAATAGTGCTGTGCTGCAGGAAACTCGCCGGGAAATCGCAGGTGTTGGTGTGCGAGCTCAGCCCTGCACTCCTTGGGGAAGGGCTGCTCTGGCTAATGGATCTTGTGGAGCCACCAGGACGTGTTTGTGCAGAGAGAGAGAGCGCAGCAGAGTTAATGACCCTAATGGGGGCTGAGAGGGGTGGTAATTGCAGAGCTGAGGTGTGAGCGGGGCAGGGAGCGGTTTGTGGGGTCAGGGGCAGCAGCAGCGGTGAGGGACCCTGAGAACCCCCGGCTGTGATCTCCATCATCCCTTGATGACCCAGAGCTCTAATTGCAGCGTGGCTAAAGTGCATGTTAATGTCCACCTGCCTTTTACCTGGAGGTGCCTTCAGAACGTGTTGGTATTTCAGCTCCAGCCCCTGAAAATTCCTCTGAGCATTTTTGCTTCTAACTGCTAAAAAATAAATCTCCTTTTCATTCCGAGCCTCATTCTCCCCTGCTACCCGAGTGGTCTGGTAAGGTTTGATGGCTTAATATTTATTTCTTATTTATTTTGAAAGCTCTCTGTCACATCCAGCAGCTGGATAGAGTTGCTCCGCTCAGCAGCACCGGAGCAGCGATTCCTCGCAGGAATCCTCTCTGCCACGTTCGGCAGCAGGGCTGATCTCCAGCAGATGTGTCTGACAGGCCGAGAGCCCTCTCCAATTGCTCTGCTGATGTGGACATGACAGGAGGGGCAGGGGGAGAGGGAGGGAGGGCAGAGCTGCAGTGAATCAGCAGAGAGAGGGTGGGCAGAGCAGGGAAGGACAGGGGAGAACTTGGGGCAAAACACCAGGGCTAGAAGGGAGGAGCGGCAGGGAGGGAGTGCGAGTGAGGACTGGGGAGAGTCAGTTTTGCGTCCCAACAACAGCAACAATCCTGTTCTGCATCCTCTCTGACTTGAGCAATCATTTCCACCCCTTGCTCTGCAGAGACTCTTTTTTTTAAACCAAGTGTAGCAGTTTTTAACCAAATGTAGAGGTTTTAGCCTCTGGTTCAGAATGAACAGATCCCTAAATTGTCGGGAAACCTCTCAAATGTTGCATTAAGGAGTGATTTAAAATCGGTAAATTGGGCCCACTTGCTGGAACACAAATAGCCACAGCCCTGTGGAGGGATGCGCTGGGACAGATCCGGAGGAGCCGGGCTGGGAATGAGGGGAAATGTTTCCACAGCTGCCTTGGACAGTTGCAGCAGATCATTTCCCTAAATCCCCTGCAGTTTTAAGCACAGAGGGCTCTTCCTTTCTCTTTTAATGCCTAACGAAATGCAAACCAGGAAGGTGTCCCAAAGCGTTCCCATCGTGTTCCTTTGAGCTCTCGGCTGGAGCAGCGTTGGCAGACAGCCCCAGACCCTTCTTTGCTTCTCCCCCTGCTCTGCACCTCCCACCAGCTGAAAATGCCCCCCCAGGGCTCTGGACAGGGAGAACCAGGCCTGCAATAAAGCAGAAAATGTTCAGATGAAGGCTCTATCCATCCAGGAACACCTGGGTGTCTTTGGCCGAGCTGTGGCAGTTCCACCCTGGACAGGACTGAGGTCAGGAAAGAACTTTGCAAAGGAAACAAAGGAAACAAACCCCTGCGAGTCAATCCTTGGGCAGTAATGTCCTTGAAGGGTTTCACTGGAGCCCCCCTCGTGTTCCTGGGGACAGAGGAGCCCTCGGCGCTCTCAGTCCTTCCCTTGCAGCAGCAGGAAGGTGTGGAGCTGGGCTCTCCCGTGATTTCCCTCACCTTGAAGAGATCCAATATTCTTCATCATTCCTTATTGACTGTAACCAACTTTGCAAAACAAAAGCACAAAATCTTGAAGCAAAAATCAATCTGCTTGGCCCTTGTTTCAGATTTCTGAATGTGTGCTGGTTTTGCCTCAAACCCGTGGTTCTGTCATAAAACACCTCCATAAATCATATTCCAGGAGCAGGTCTTAACTACCTCCTGTTTTCCTTTCAAATTCCTCTTGTTAATCATCCTGACAGCTCTGACACTCCGAATATCGCTGGAGTTTTGAGTGCCACGTGCCGCAGACAACTGAAAGCCGCGTGTAAATGGGAAATATGGCACAGGAACAGCATCCATTAAATAAATGTACAAGTGAATTCACGGCTGACTCTGAGTGTGCACACCTCACACACAGATTGGAGGCTGTAAATGCCCACGGGTGAGGTGGGGATGAGCACCCACTCACTCACACCCACCCCTGCAGTGCCCACGCAGGTTTGGAGGCTGGAGAAGGGAAGTTGCACCATCTCTGTGTTCCCCTTTTTCAGTGAATGCAGCATTTCTGACACCGCTGAGGGCTGGAGGGGATGTGGAGGTGCTGTCAGACTCAGGGGCTGAGCTCAATCCATTGCACAGAGCTTTCCCTCCAGAAATCGGAGCTGAGCAGCGCTGGTCCAGCCGGGAAGGGCTCCCGTGGAGGGCACAGCGCTGCCCGGCTCAGCTGCCAAAGGAAGGCAGAGATGGCTCAGGCTCCACATGGAGAGCCAACCCCAGGGGCATTTCTCATCCTTCCCATGTCGACAGAAAGTTTTGTACACTTTGACAGCTGAGGAGCCAATTAGAGGCAAACCTGAGGTGTCCAACTCCTGCTGGATCCACAGCCCCTTCCCATCCTGCCCTTCCTTCCTGGAAATATTCATTTATGGCTGTGCCTTCCCTTGGAAACTCAGAGAGAGGAGCAGCTCCTGCCCCTCCTCAGCCAATCACTTCAGGTCAATATTTGCTTTCTGAGTTCAGCCCCAGGCCAGGAGCGACCCTGGCAGGAGTCTGTGAGATAAATCCTCTGCTCAGCTCTCCAAACACCGGGGCTTTATTTGTGCCTCTGCAAATAAGTTACTAAAAATAAATGAGTTATGAAGTCTGTGACTGGGACCTGGGTGATACTTAAAGGAGCATTTGTTGGGATTGATTTGATGACACAGCTCTGGCCAGGGCTCTTTTGGCAGCACGTTCAGATTGCTCTGAAATCTCTCATCCCTCCTAAAGGACAATTTGCCAGCAATCTCCATTGTTCTGGGACCACGTAGGGTTTTTTTCTTGTTCTTTATTGCAGAACTCCCGTATAAACTGCCACCAGCACCACAACCCCAGCCATATTTTCATTTCCCCACTCTTGTTTAACTCTCTCTCAAATTCTATGGCCTGAAACAAATTGACTTTGCATCCTCAGCCGCGTTCCCGTGGCAGGGCTGGCGGCAAACAGCCCATTAACAATTCCTAACGAGCAGCTCCCGTTTGGGTCCCCCCTGTGCTGGGTTTGTTCTCTCTCCCTGACGTCCCCAGATCCTCTCTGATATTGGGGAGTGTGCGGTGCCAGGTGATTGTGCCTCCTACCAGCAAAACTTCTGCGTTTGGCAGAACGCTCTTGGATTTTCTGGATGAAAAATTCATCCAGAAACAACGGGGAAAAGCGTTTCCTTCTGCTCCTTCTTAACCCCCCGGCGGGAAAAGCCTTTGTCACTTAATTGCACTGTAGCCCTGGAAACTTGAACTCCTCACGGGTTAGGGGAGGATGGTGTGGTGGAAGGGCTGGAAAAGGGGGGCTCAGGGCTGGAAAAGAGGGGCTCAGGGCTAGGAAAGGTGGGCTCAGGACTGAGAAATGAGCCAGAATTCCAGAATCGTGGGTTTAATCCATCCAACTTCCCCGTGTGGCTGCAGCCACGGCTGGGAAACCCACAGATGCTCTGGATAAAGGTCCTGTCCACATCTGGAAACGCATTTACAAACCACCCCTGCCACGGGAGAACAGTTCCCAGGATCCATCGGATCCTTCCCTTTGGAAAAGGTCTTTGGGGGAGCAGAGAGGTGATGGAATGAGCAGCTCAGGGAGCTGGGGAGGAGATCTGCACTGCAGAGCCACAGGGAACAGGAACTCCATGGGGATGGGAACTTCATTCCAGAGCCACAGGGAACAGGAGTTCCATGGGGATGGGAACTTCCCATTTTAGGGACGCAGGTGATGGATGTAGTGGGGCAGAGCAGCAGCCTGGCCCTGCACAAAGTACATGGAAATCGATCTGAACATTGCTGCTGGCCCTGACACAATGGTTCGCGGTAATTCCGGGAAAAATGGCCTTTTCCTGGGAACACACCGAATGCAGAGGGGAAGGGGAGGTGCCCAGCTGGGAGAATACAAAAGAGTCCTGGAAATGCAGAATTTTTGGGGCTTTAAGTCGTTTCTTTGTGCTGTGAAATGGATGATCATGAGGCTGGGCAGGCACAGGGTGGGCAGAAAATTCCCCTTCCTGCAGGGAAATGCCGTCTGGAACAGGGCTTTGTGCTAAATGAGCTTTTAGGCAGTGCTCAGTTCATCCCTGGGTCTGACAATTAGTGGCGCTTTCAGAAAGGAACTGTGTGATCATCCAGAGAGGAGCTGGGCAGGGTTAAGTAGAAATCTTTGGAAGGGGAAAAAACATCTGAAATCATAAAAACTTTGCTACTTATCTCAGTAAAAGAGAAGGGAAAATTGATTTGAAAACTGGTGAGTGACTGTGTTGTTATTGTTGTGTGGGAAAAATTGGTTGTAATTTTACCATGAAGTAAAATTTTACCCTGTGAGTTTTCAATTTGCCTTCACAGAAGGCTGAGAAGAAATGAATGTGTTCCAGAGATAAGGTTTTCTTCTAAGAAAAATCACTTTAATTGGAAAGCAGTGAATGAAAACAGGTCATGATCACTGCATTCTTGTCTGGCTTTTTTTTCTCTTCACTCCCTACTGGACTCCTTTGCACTCCCCAGCTCCGCTTTCTTTTGTTGCCACTTAAATTTCTCATGGCTTAAATTTCCTCTCCCCCGGGTACCGGAGGCAAAGGGAATAATTTTGTCTGGGGGGGTAAGAAATGAGACAGATGTGAGAGTGATGAAGGCTCTGCTTGTGCCCCCTGCTATTCTGTGCTTCAAAAAACCCAACAAACACCAGAAAACCAAGCTGAACAAAACAAGTAAATGCACATTCTTGGCTTTTCCAGAAGTTTCAAGACAGATCAAACCCATTTTCCTTCCGAAGTTACAATTTAATTATTACATTTCCTCCATTCTTGCTTTGTGTCGAGATATGTTTATTATCATTATTATTAGGGAAATGAGGGTCAGAAGGGCTCTTTGGGGCCCAGCAGCAGATCCATTCTCTCGCTCTCCTGTTCATCTCCTGAGGAGTCTCCAGCCCCACACCTTAAACCCAAAACCAGCCCAGTCCCCATCCCAAGCAGGGCACGGCCACATCCCTGGGCAGACATTGTCCCCAATAAATAACCCAGCTCCTTTCGTGTCCCCTGGTCCCCCTGGTGATGTTCAGAGGGTCTCCAAGATTTCCATGGGCTCGGGGGAGGAGCAGAGCGAGGGAGGTTGGACCGGGAGCCGCTCAGTCGGGCAGATTTGGGATAAATCTGCCAAATGAGCTGCTCAGAACACCTCCTGAGTGACCCCCCAGCCCTGCCAGGGCAGGGACACAGCTGGGAGGAGCTGCTCCCTCAGGAAAAGCTTCATTTCAGCCTCTGCTGCTGCGGCCGAGAGACAAAAATCTCATTTCTCACCTCGGGCTGCTGCCTGGGGAGGTGACTTCATTGAGAGAGCAAAGTGTTTAATGGAAGTGTCCCTTCGTTGTCCAGCTGGGGAGGGGACAGGGCCCTGCTGGACACTGCGCTGGGGAATTTGGCTGAATTCACCCAATTTCAGCTGCTCCGACTCCCCCAAGTCCCTCCTGCTGCATCAGCTCCTGCTCTGCCCTGACCTCCTGCACGTCCCCGATGGATCTGTGCTCTCGGTAGCAGCCAGCTGGAGGAGTTAATAGGTGGGAAAAGTTCATGGAATTCATCAAAGGTGCTAAAGACATATTTCCTTCTGTTTATCTTAAAAAANAAAAAAAAAAAAAAAAAAAAAAAAAAAAAAAAGTGGCTTTTCAAACCAAGCAGGTGCAAATTACAACATCTGGTGTGTTTGCTGGGCAGGAGCCAGGAAGGATCAAACGAGAAGTTGTGATGGGAGAAGTGAATTTCAGCAATAAGGCTGACTTTGCCCAACGTGTGGAATCCGCGAAGGAAAACAACCCCTAAAAAAGGCAGCATTTAACCGAGACTGCAATCCGTGCTTATGTAACGACACAGGATTTAATTAGGGACACTGGTGCTTTTGGAGCAGGACATTTTTCTGAGCCAGGGCCTTCGTGTCCATTTTGAAATTCTGATTTGTACAAAGGGATTGGTTGTGGTTCCCTTTGTGCCTCTAGGGGAGGCAGGACCCTGAGTGCTGTGGGACCCCTGCTCTGTTTGTTTGGACCTTTCCCTGCTCTGTTTGTTTGGACCTTTCCCTGCTCTGTTTGTTTGGATCTTTCCCAGACGGGGCTGGAAAGTTCCAGGAGCACTGCTGAGATAAAACACAACCAAGAACTGACTCCAGAACTAGAGTGAGGGTTTATCTGGGGTAGTCAGGCAGCTCTGGCAGCTTCTGCTCAGGCTGGGGTTGGTTTTAGCCTCCTTCCCGTGTGGCTGCGGCCGGAGCATCGGCAGGGAATGTCACGGGATAATAACAGAGTCACCTCCATCAGCTGAGCCCTCACCCCGAGCAGACTGTGGAGAGCAGTGCCATTAACTGCAGAGCTCAGCATTAAGTTCTCCCCACTGGAAACTTCGTTGGGTTCGGGATTTTGGGACAAAAGCACATCCATGAAGTTGTGAATTCAGTAAAAGTCTCCCACTCCACCGCCTCTTGCTCCAAGCGCTGATATCCCACTTGGCACTTGGTGTTTCCTGGGATAGGAATGGGAATGATTGCACCAAACTCTGCCCCACATGTGTCCAGGTGCACAAACCCCACAGCTTCCCCAAACTGAGCATTTTTTCCTTGGGAAAAGCCCCATGGATGTCACCTCACCTGAGGTAACTGCCCAATTTATTTGTCGTTGAAACTCATCAGGAAATCATTGATTCCATTAAACCCATTTTATTTTAATTACATTTCCTTCCCCTCAGAAAAGGGGATCAATTCTGACAGAACTTTTTTCCCCCCTCAGAGACAAAATGTCCACGAAACTCATGGTTTGGATTAATATATTGCAAATTGTGTCTGAGCTGCACAGACCCTGCCTTTCCCCTCTGCAGCCCCTCGGGGTCTCTTTGCTGTAACAAACTGGACTTCATTTATTTCCCCTTGTTTCCTGAAGGGCTTTGCTTTGTGCTGAAATCAGAAAACAGCAGAGAGGACAGATCCATGTGCAGCGTGGTCAGAAAATGGGTGGAAATCACATTTCCTGGATTTTTTGCCTTGTTGCTCCTTGTCGTTATTTTCCATCTCGGGAGCTCTTGTTTTCGTGCTGTTTCCCATTTCCTGGGGTGTTTTTGTTTGGCTTTTGGGAACCACTTCAGCATTTTTCCTGAGCTGTTTAATGTTTGATCTCTGGCAGGTGTAAGTGAGGAGTCAAATCCAATGTGCTCAAAGCACCATCACTGATAGGGAAATGAGGGCCCTCAGAAAATTGAGAGCAGCGCTGAAAAAACCGAGGAATAACAATGAGCTCTGGCCCAGGATCTGTGTTTTCCACTCCAATTCCCCAACTCCTGTCAGCACTAAACGCTGAAAGCAGAGCAAGGCTGGGCTCAAGGCTCTGAAGAGGCACGAGTGAAGGTCTGTGCTTTTTTTGAGGCACCAAAATTACTGAAATGAGGTAAAACCTCAGCCCCTCCCTGGAAAAACCCACAGGGGCACCTGAAGGACTTTGCCTGCACTCTTGGATTTACTGCTCGGCGATTCGAGGCAAATTAATGCGCTTAAAAACTTTAAACAATTCTGTTAGAGCCTGGCTGTGCCTCTGATTGTCTAAATACAGCAAAATCTCCCCAAAACTGGGGCTGAGAGGCTCTGGGGGCTGCAGGGAGGGGTTTGGGGGTGCTGCTGGGATTTGGGGTCCGGGCACAGCCCCTGCTCCCCAAAGGGTCACAGCAAACGATGGCAAACAGAACAATCCCAATCCTTTTGGGGTTTGCTGTGCCCCCAAAGGCTCCTGGCGGAGTGGGGTGAACCCCCAGCCCCTCTCCCGTGCTGAATCCGTTCCGTTCCTCTCCCCAGTGACGATTCCTCTGCCCAGACTGGGGGAGTGCAAACCCAAATCGATCCCAATCGCCTGAGAAAAGAGTCTGAACCTTCCAAACAGCTCTGTGCCCTTCAGCACTGCTGAGAAGTGTCTTCCTGCAGAGTAATCTGCTCCGTGCCTGTGGCCCTGCGTTGTTTGTCTCACATCTGGAGCACCTCTGGATATGCAAATTAACAGCACATCCGAGTGCTGCATTTCCCTCTTTCTGCTGTGTTTGGTTGTCGGAGTATTTTTTATTTAGTCACCAAGTGTTGGAGTTTTGGAGGGGTTCTTGTTGATTCAAGCGTTAAACCTCCCCCCGGTGTTTGAAAATGTTGTCTCAGGTCAGGTTTGCTGCTGCTATAAATTAATGTCCAATTCCAAGGGCCTGCATGAAGAATTATGGACAACTTCTGGCCTATTTTTAAATCTTACAGAAGGCTGCAATAGCACATAAAGGTGCCCAGGGCTTTGTGTTTTTAATTCCAGCCGCCTGAATTTTTTAGTCAGAACTTCGCCAGCAAGGAGAGACTTTTTCATTACAGGCAAAACTCCTGCAGGAAAGGGCCTTTTAGAAATTAAAATAAAATAATGATAAGCACTGGTGTTCACTTCTTGCATGGTAAAAGCGCAATAATCAGTTTTTTGGTTAAGTTCCCTTCCCTGTGGAGATTAGACAAGGATTTGACAGAACTTTGCCAGCCAGGGGAGGAAAGGAACCTTTGGGGTGACCTTGCAGGGGTTTAAACAACCTCGGAGCTGTGCTGCAGAGCACCCTGAGCTCCGCAGGACCAGCAGGTTTTCCTTCATTTGGTGCATTATTCAGAAAGATTCTGAAACAATGCAAAGTCCAAATCTCCAGTGGATCGTGGGTGGTGGCTGTGAGCCCTGAAATGTTTGGCTTTGCTGAAGTGGGGCCAGTGAGAGGAAATCCTCAGCTCCTCCTTGAGCTGGGAGCACCGAAGGCTTTTCCCTAAAACAGAAAATCTCCTTCTCCCTCCCGAGTTCTGGGGGAAGGTGAATTCCCCCAGGGATTCAGCGGCTCAGGAGGGAATGGAGCCGGGACTTGTCCTGCCAGGAGCAGGTGACAAAAGGGCCTGAGCTGCAGCTCCCAAATATTCCTCACCAAGGGACCTGAGCTGCACCTCCTGAGTGTTCCTCACAAAGAGGGCCTGAACTGCACCCCCCAAATATTCCTCACCAGAGGACCTGAGCTGCACCTCCCCAGTATTCCTCACAAAAAGGACCTGAGCTGCACCCCGGGCTGTTCCCCACCTCTGCTGCTCAGATTTGCAGCTCTCCCCTCTCCCTCTCATTAAGGCAGCCCTTGCCAAGCGCTCTGAGGCAGAGCTCGGCCGAGCTCTGTGCTGCTCACTTATGTAACACCGAATGTGCCTGCACAGCCAGAGAGCCCATTAAATATTTAAACCCCTTCCTTTCCTCAAAAGCAGAACAGCAAAGATGATTTTCCATGGAATTTAACATTAAACTCCAGCAATTTGTACAGCTGTGCATATAAATAGCTTGCACATCATCTCCGGAGGCAAAGGTCACTCTGCCTCATCCATTTCAATGCTGGAGTTTCATAGCAACAACCTCCCCTCTGTTATTTATCCAGAGGGACTTCAGAACTGGGAGAAAGCGCTGTTGGTTTTGAGAGATGAGTGAATGGAAGTTGATTGTAATATTTTTCCTTAATCACTGGACTTTTTTCCCCTCCCCGGAGCTCTGTGGATAACAGCAGCCCCTGAGCCGTGGGGACCGGGTGGCACAAAGCTTTTCCGAGGGAGGAAATCAGAACAGACAAGTGCCTGATTCCCCTTAATGCAATTTGTTCCGTGGCTGATCTTCAGCCCCTGCTTCATTACCTTAGACAAACTCAGACCTGGCTTTGAGGAGGCAAAGATTCTTATTTGCAATTAGAATTCCCCAATTACACAGCACTCGCCAGACACGGCGCGTATTTAGCTCCAGCTGATGGGAGTTGACTTTTTAAATGCCAGAGATGTGTTTCCTCAAATAATCAACGTTTGGAAGTTAATGCCACGGAAGGATTGTGCAAACAAAACACGAGCGGCTCGGGGTTCTCTCTCCCTGTGCCCCCACAGCTTCGTCACAGCTTTAATTTCTGTGCAGATCCTCCAGGGCAGGGCTTCACTGGGGAAAGTCTGATGAAAAACAGGGATTGGTATTGGCTCAGGTGGACCGAGGAGATTTGATCCTTTTTTAGAGCCAGGGAACCACAGAATTCCGGAGTGGAAGGGATCTTGAAGATCATCTCCTGGGCAAGGAGCAACAATTTCAGTTCCTCTGTCACTGCTGCATCCCCGGGATGCTCCAAACTCCATCAGTGCTGAACTATTAGAGAATAATTCCTGTGTCTTCTCCTCTTGCATCCACAGCCACTGTGGCTGTGCTTCCCACGGAAATTGTACATCGAACAGTTCTTCTCTGACATTGTTTAATTCCACTTTCATTTTCCATATTTGCCTATTTCTATCTCGTGCAATTTATGTTCTCAATTTATCATTTGGGTAGAGGGATCTTAATTGACTCGCGGGTACTTCCAGGGCCTCCTGCTGAGGGTGAATCAGAGGGAATTTGGTTGTTTTTGCTGCATCTCCAACGAGTTAATTGAGGAGTTATTCAATTATAGGTAATGTACTTTTATTGCTAATAAGATATTCTGATATGAACAACATCTCCCATTCCGAAATGAAATGATAAGAAACTTGAAGCTGCTTGGCAAAAAGGCTTCAAAAATGAACCTTACCTGGAAATACTGGAATCAATGCCAGCTTCAGAGGAGTGAAAGCAAATCAATGAAATTCTTATCAGGGTTTCCTTACTATTTATTTACTCTCACTTGTGATTGTTTCTGGAGGGACATTTGTAAGAGCTGGTGCAGATATATCAGGCTAAAAAGCTGTTCTTAATGCAGATTATCAAACAGGATATCTAAACCATAGTTAATAGTGCTCTCTATTATCTAATTTGCCAAGATAAGATTTCTTTTTATGCACCACTTCACAAGCTCATCTTGACTCTGGTATTGGCTCCTTGAGTCAGGGAAGAGCATCTCTGGTAAATAAATATCAATTCTCTCATTATTAATTTGCGAAACAGCAGCCCCTGGAAGGCCTGGTGGAGACAGGGCTCTGTGCAGCTCTGCCAGAAGGACAAACCTTCCTTTGCTTCCCCTAAATCTGACCTGTGGATCTTTCTGGGACAGAAATGGAGGAATTGCAAGGCTCAGCAGCAGGTTCTGACTGATTTGGGCTCTTCGGGAGTTGTTCACGTGGGGAGAGGGAGGACATGAGAGCCACTCCAGAGTTTCCCGTGCACTTCTTCCTCCCTCCTCCTGAAGCAGCTCCTTTTCGCTCCAGTGGCCCCTCCAGGAGTCCTGGATTCCAAAAGGGTGAATCCCTGGGAGGTTAACCCCACTCTACTCATCCCCATCCAAAAATCCTGCAGTCCTGAAATCAAAAAATCCTGCAGTCCAGCCATCCAAAAATCCTGCAATCCTGCCGTCCAAAAATCCTGCAATCCAAAAATAAAAAAATCCTGCAATCCTGCAATCCTGCCATCCAAAACTCCTGCTGTCCAGCCATCCAAAAATCCTGCAATCTTGCCATCCAAAAATCCTACAATCCTGCTATCCAAAAATCCTGCAGTCCTGCAATTCTGCCATCCAAAAATCCTGCAATCCTGCAACCCAACACCCAACACCCAACAACCCAACAATCCAGCAGTCCAACAATCCAACAATCCAACAACCCAACACCCAACAATCCATGAGTCCATCAGTCCAGCCACTCTCTCTGCCCTGGGTCGCAGGGAAGGGGCAGAGACTAAAAGCAAAGTGCAGTTCAAGGCGGAGCACAGCAGAGCTGCAGTTCCTCGTGTTTGCTGCAGAATTTCAGTGCAGGAACAGCTCCTGCCGTGCCCGGGGGTTTGATGGACACAGACAAACACCGGCAGTGATATTTTAACACTTGGTATCAAATCACCTTTTGTTTAATGGGGATAAGGAAACAATCCAATTTTAATAACGCCAGCTCGCTGTGCCTGGGCGAGATGGGAGCAGGGGATGAGAGGCTGGTAAACACTGCTGCTGCCAGCAGGAAAACAGCTCCTAATCCTATCCAGCACAAAAGGAAATTGCTAAGGCTGGATCGCACGCAATTAAGCCAATTTAAGCCTCACTATTAGGGGGAAAAAGATTACTCCCAAACGGTGGCATTTGGGTGTGGGTTTTGTGGCGGTGTTGGAGCTGAGTCTCTGAGGTGGTGGAAGCTCTGCCCCAGGAGCGCTGGAGGCAGCTGTGCTTCCATGGCAGGTGGACCAAGGGACATTTTCCTCCAAAAATCACATCATTCCAGGGCCTGAGCTTCTGGAGTCCACCTCTCTCTTAATGCCGCACAGGGACAATTGCTGGGATGCAAAATGAGCTCAGGTGCCTCAAGCCAGGGACAGAGCCTTGTTTTTCTGAGCGTCCCCGGGTGATTTCCTTCATCCAGGGCTGGCTGAAGGTTGGATCTGCTCCCTGGCTGCTCCTTGGGGAGCTCCAGGAGGTCACAATGCTGTGCTTTGGGTTTCAGGCTGAAACCCAGCAGTATCAGATGGTGTGTACTGGAATTTCGACACTTCTGAACTGGAATTGGGGCTACTTCTCTGCTCTGTGGCATTCTGGAGGACACTTCAGTTTGATATCATTTAAATCTGTTATAAAATGGTCTGGTTTTTATTTGAGAATAGAAAAGAAAAAGGGGGAAATGAAACAAATAAATAAAAAATGCCTCTATTTGCGAGCTGCCTTGGCAATACCCTCCCCAGCAGGAACACCTCGAGTAGAACAGATGAGTTTCCAATCTTTAAAGGCAAATATTCTCCAGGGCAATCTGGGCCGCATTATCCAAGGGGTGGCACAGCCCAGGGGGGCATTTCCCCCTTTGTTTAGGCTGCTGGATAACAGCCAGGCATTCTTATTTAAAACAGGGGGAAAGGATAAATTGTAAAGGATAAATTGTAGAGGTGATTTGAGCAGATTGATTTGATTTGATCAGCCCTGCACCCCAGCCCTGCTAGCTCAGAGTGCTGCACTGTGGGGAGCATTTCCAGGAGATTGAGCAGCAACAGTTTGGTTTCCTCGAGCAATCAAATGAAAGTTCTGAATGACCTGATATTAAAAAAAACCCCAACAAACAATAGCAGCAAACGTGAAAACCTCTGTTAAATCGTCGCTTCAGAGATTAGAAAAATTCAAAGAATGAGGTTGTGAAATTGCAATCTTTCGGCTGTTTTGTTGGGATCAGCTCTGAGGAGAAGGAAGCAGGAGGTGCAGCCCCCCTGGGATGGACTGGGGTTCTGGGGGATACACAGAGTTGTTGGAGGAGCCCTTTGTGTTCTCTGTGCCTGTCCTGAGCAGAGTGCCGATATTTCACAGCTGCTCTGGAAGCCTGGGAGTGTTTTTGGGGCAGGAAAGACTTCGTGGGGTGTGTGTGGGGCTGGGGGAGCCCCTGGGCTCCTGACCCCATGTCTGGGGCTCTGCCCCACGGAGGGACACCAGGCTGGGCCAGAGACACTGAGCTGGGGATGGAATAGGAAATGGAGAATGGGGAATGAATGGGGAATGGGGATTGGGGAATGGGAATGGGAATGGGAATGGGGAATGGGAATGGGAATGGGAATGGAGATTGGGGAATGGGGAATGAATGGGGAATGAATGGGGAATGGGGAATGGGAATGGGGAGAGGAGCCCTGTGTAGCCCTCCCTGATACACCCAGAAATGGTGATTTTGTGGGATCCTCATCATTATTCCTGCGTGGCTTCGGTATTTCTGTGCCTCAATCTCCAGAGATGATGAGCCCACTGAGGGAGGGCCATGGAGTGGAGCTGTTTAAGCTTTCCCGAGCTCAGCGCAGATTTGTCACTGCGTTATCTGATTCATTTCCCAGATAAATTTTCTTTTGAGGACACTCTACTTCATCTGAGTTTACTGAGACTGTTTTAAGTTAAATCAATGTCGTTTTTCCCCCGTTGTAACCACAAGGCTGAGATCCAGGGAATAGCAGGGAACCTCTGAGCCCTGGGTACCCTGGGCACTGCCAGCTGGTAGGGGAGCAGCTGGTTCTGGTAGGAATGCTGCGAAAATGTAAAAATCCTCAGTTCTGCTACTCTTTAGTGTCGTTGGGCTTTTCATTCACTTCAGAATAAATCCCACTGTGGGGTTTAGGGCTTGCTGGGGGTGCAGTGCCCGGCAGGGTCTGTACCCCAGTGGAAGTTGGTGATTCCACACTGAGCTTCCTATTCTGTCTGATCCAGGGGAATCCCAAGGGATTCCAAGAGGAAGAACTCGAACCACTTGTTTGCAGTCCCTGAGAGCAAAAGCATTTTGAATTTTGGTTTCCTGCCTCTCAAGATGTCCGTGAAGCTAAAAATTGTCCAGGAAAATTGTGGCTGAAACACTGAAATATCGAAACACTGAAATATTTCTGGTTTGAAATTTATTTGGCTGAAAATGGTTTGATTTCCAGAGCGTTCTGGGCTTTCCAAGAACACTTTGGGCTCCCAGAACTGTGAGGTTCAGAACCCCCCAGGGTCAGGGTCTGTGTGGATCTCCATCCAAAGAGAAAACCCCAGGGAAAAACAACCCCAGGGGTACAAAACACATCCCTGCCTTTGGGCCATAAACGACTTGGCACAACGAATGTATTTTTAACGAGGCTCTGGCAGGTTTTAATTAATTGTCACTTCCAGCTGACTGCACCAAGGCACGGATTGCAACTTCAGGGACTCGAAAGCTGCAGCTCAGGTTGTAGATTCCTGGCGAGGAACAAACCCTGAGTCCCTGGAGGGTCTTTGGGCTGCCCGGGCTGATGGAGCAGCTCCACTGCAGCTCTCAGCCTGAGCCTGGCCCTGTTTGCCCCACAAGGAGCAGAGTTCAGCAGCACCACTGCAATTAATATTGGCCTTAAAGAGGAGCTTGTTTTCCTCTGCTTTTCTAAGTTAGCAAAAAATTACATTTTTAAGATACATTTTTGTCCGGATAAAGCTCTTTTACATCCAATTATAAATAATGGCCGCTACTCCGCGGAGCCCCCGCTAACAGCTCCTGTTAGGCCTGGAGAGCAGTCAGGCAAAGAGAACATTGTAATAAGGTCACAAATGCTGTAAATTATCAGGTTCCCAGCCCTGGGAACAGCGCGCAGTGGGCCGGGAGGGTTTCACTTCATTAAATGTGAGAAGTCACAACTCACACGAAATCATTAAACAGAGAGCAGCAGGGACTGCCCAGGCTGGGGAGAGCTTCTCCTGCCCTGGGAAATGCTGGAGCAGCTCTGGGGCTGGGACACGGCAATTCTGCTCCTCTCTGTGCCCCTGGGGCTGCCTGAGGGGAGGGAAACACCAGGGTTTCATTGTTTTAATTGACCGTCACCCTGGCCATGAGCAGAGCAGAACTCCCCGTTTCCTCGCTCCCAGTGTCTCTTTGCTGTGGTGGGAGAAAAAACCAAAAATTCCAGGATTTTTAAAGGCAGAAGTAACTAAAAATCTGCCGGGCTAAAAACCAGGGCTTCCTGAAGTATATCTGAATATTACACTATATATATAATATATAATATATATGTATAACATGGGCCATTTGCTTAAGAGTTGGATTGATCCTTGTGGGTCCCTTCCAACCCAGAAAATTCCATGGATATTTATCCTATAGAAATTACCTGGGCTCAGATTTCCCAAGGAGTACAAAAACAATGTGCCAAGGATTAGATCTTGCTATTAAAAAAAAAAAAAAAAAAAAAAAA
>VZRL01001197.1:392570-446400 GCA_013397895.1 Origma solitaria
TGAGTTTACCCAAGCCAATGTAACTCAGCTGAGAGCCCATCCCGTGGAATTATCGGAGCCAGAATTCCGTGCCCAGGAAGGTCCTCCCGGGCAGCTCCTCTCCTGCTCGGTGGCATTTCCACAAATCAGAGCTGGCACCGAACAGATCCCACCAGGGCCTTGCGGAGGACGTGGGGCAGACGCTGGCAGGAGGGAGCTCAGGAAGTTCTGTTCTGATCACTTTGGCAGGTCCTGGTTCTGAGCTGAGCCCCTGAATGGCAGAGAGGAGCCGAGCCCCCCGGGCTGTACTTGGAGAGAGATAAACAGCAGCACCAGCCCGATTTCACACTCTCTCTCCTCGCCGTGTATTTACAGTTTTTCTCTTTTAATTTTCCTTAGAAAGCCACTCAAGTGAGATTGCACAAGTAATTCTTCCGAGCAGCCTGAGCCTGATTATCAGTCCTGCACACGGAGAATTCCCCCGGGGGCTGCGTTCTCTCTGCCTTCCAATAAATATTTTTCTTTATTGCTGTGTTAGGAGTAACCTCACCACAGCCTCTCACCAGTGGTTTTTCCATGACTTAAAGCCAGGAAATCTCCAGTGAACCTTAACCAGGGAAGTGAAGAGGAAAACCTCACTGGCTGAGGTGAAACAGAGAAACCTTTGGGGTGATACATAAAACTTTCATGGAGCAGTTTTCCAGTTGGCTTTTGACTCTTAGCAGGGTCAAGCTGGAGGCTGTTGAGGTAAAATGAAAGCGAATGTGAGCCCCTGCTCTGTGCTCGCAGTCCTGGCTGGAATTCCACAGCAGGAACTCTGCTCCTTGGCTTATTCCTCGCTGCGGATCATAAAGGATTAATTAAAAATGCATAAAGTTGAAAGAGGGCCCAAGGTAAACATCCAACCCCACGAAGCTGCTCTGAGGAGCGTTTGGAGCGGAGCCCTCCAGGCTGGGGGTGGGAAACTCCTCACACTCTTGGAACTCGATGGACGAGGACAGGAACATTCTGTTTCTGTTATTCCCCAACAGCCTGAGAATTTTATTTCGAGCAGAATTGACTCAGCAGAGCACAAATTCACCCTCCTGCCGTGCTGGAGAGAAGAGCAGAGCTCTCACACCTCCCTGTTCTCCCTTTGAAGACCCTTGAGAGGGACCCCCAGTCCTGCAGCCCCACAGCAGAGCCCAAGCCCTGGGCACAAAGGTGCCTTTTAGAGGTTTGAGCCAGGCAAATCTGCATTTCTGAGCACAAAACTTCCACAGAGCCACTCATCTTCTGCTCTCTGATGGATTTTTGTCCCGCACAAAGAGAATGCAGCGCGAAATCCACTCAGAGCCCTTGGCACGGGGATATTTGGGGGTTCTGTGTGTCAGTTTGTAGCTGGGCAAGTTACGGTTCAATTCCAGCCTGTTTTAGGTCAGTTGGTCCTTTCAGGATGCACAGAGTGAGGTCAGCAGGGACCATCGGCACAGGAGAGAGGCCCTGGTGGGTGAGGGCAGCTCCCGATCGCTGCCGTGCCCATGGGGTGAGCTCTGGACTGAGCCCCAGGGTTATCACCCTGAGCCCCGCTCGGCCTGGGAGGGAGTGCCAGCAGCTCCTCAGCACACAATATCTCCTTTGCCCTTTGCTTTTCAATTCCACCATAGCCTGGGGCTGCGCTTCACCTTCTGCAGGAGCTCTGCACAGCCAGCGCGAGCGCCTGGCACACAGAGAGGTTTTCAGATGAAAGGAGAGGAGCAGGAGCTCCTCCAGGGCAGGACAGGGAGGGTTTGGTGCCCACCCTGCAGGGACACTCCCGGTCAGGCTGTCCTGCCACGAGCTTCCTTTATTCTGTGATGCTGAAGGTGGAATTTCCTCCCCTGTGCAGGGCACGGGCAGTGGTAAAGGACTCTTGGCAGTTTTCCATCGTGGTTGGGGTGTTTTAAAGGGAAGGACAACAGATTTTGCTCGCAGCAAAGAGAAACATTCTCTGTTTTATATGTTTTTATTGTTACGTGATGCCGGTGATTTTTGCATTTTATTTTATACCCTTTTTATATATTTTTATACTCTTTCCCTTCCCCGTTACCCTCTACACACACTCCTTGTACCCTGCACAAACACTCCTTGTGCTTTAGCCCTACATATTTATAACTCTCAGTAGTAGTCTGATATTTAGCTCAGTTTGGGGTCCTGCAAAGCGAGGAAGACCAAACATTGAAATTCTCTCAGAACTAGAGGCTCCAAGCTGTTCTCTCTTGGAACGTGCTTTTGTAAACTGGGCGGTAGTCTCATTTGGGGGGGGGGGTTTCATTAGAATAGGAGGCAATTATTCATTTATTAAGTTTCTTATTGGGGAATTTTAAGTAGATATGCTAATTTTGTGAAGGCCATAAAAATCGGGTACACTTTTTACGGGGGGGGTTCCGGCTCGTCCCTCGCTCCATGATGTGTTTTCCACCTTTGATGAGTCTGGGCACCTCAGATCCTATCAGACCGAGGTAAATTCCCTTTTCCCTGTACTGCTGTGTCTGCTTCATATTTTTACCAGCCTGGTTAAGGCATCAATGGCCTTTTTATCCCTTTTCCACCTGTGCCAAGGCACTTTCCTGGCCTTTCCCAGGTAAACTCCAGCGCCTGCAGTCTCCATTCCTGTTGGAGCCTGGCTTGGGAGCTGGGAAGGAACAGGAATATTGACAGTTCTGATCGCAGGGGTTCTGCCAGCCCCAGGTGAGGAGGGAGTGGAGCAGATGGAGGAATTTAAAATTCTGCGCAGCACAAAGACCTTGAAAAACGAAAGAAAAATCAAAATGCAAACTGACTTCTCCAATGCATCTTCAGTCAGGGAAAATAGGATGCAATTAAGTTCTTCCACCAAGGCTCCAGTCCCTCTAATGATAAGCTTTAAAAGAGCAGCTTAATGAAATGTCACAAGGACAGGGCTGGAACAATCCCCACATCCTGTCTGAGAGCAGAGCCGCACCTGATGGAGGAGAAATTACAGGGGAGATGAAAAGGGAGTGTTTGCCTCCCTGGCCCTGCTGTGAGCCCAGTGGAGCCAACGGTGCTGTGCCACAGAGGGATTTGGCTCCGGAATTTTAAACAGAACCAACCCCAAAAGCAAAGATTTGAGTGAAAAGGAGCCAGGCTCCTCAAATGAAATGGGGATTTTCCATTCGATTATTAATTCCCTGTAGCTGTTACCTTCAACTCTGCCCATGATGTTCGCCAGTCTTTAGGGTGATGGAGCTGGGAAATCCCTGGAATTTGGAGGCACAGAGAGCTCCTTCCTCGCTGGGCAGGAGGTTCTGTGCTGTTCTCCCTTCAGAAGGGGTGGCTTGTGCTTGGTGGAGCTCCTCGGTGCAGCTCCTTCATTCTGGGGGTGCTTTGGCATCGTCTCTTTTCCCAGACAGAACAGGAATATAATTCCAAACTCAGGGCGTTGAGATTCACCCTCCGGCTCTGCTCCCAAAATACTCTGGCCAGTGGCTCCCTGTTCTCCCCTCTGGTGTCAGTGGTGGAAATAATGAGGGATTTTGTGAAAACCTCGGCCGGGGAGGGTCAAGGGTGGTGGAGCAGGAGGGGAGCAGGAGGTGAAATTCCCACAGCTGGTAGAGCAGGGTGGGCACAGGGCTGGGCTGAAGGATCCCCTCGGTCCCTCCCACCCTGGATCCCCTAAATCCCTCCCTGAACCCCCTCAGTCCCACCCTGGACCCCTCAGTCCCTCCCTGTTCTCTCTGGGCTGAGGCTGTGCTCAGTGTGGGTGTTCGGAAGGGGATTTTTAGAGGACTCTTGGTCCATGTGAGTTTTCCCAAAGAGGGAACACCCTCTGTTCCTTCCCCTCTTCCACAGTCCCAAAAAAGAGCAAAAACAGGTAAAAATTGAATTGTCCTGGTGCACATCAGCAGTTCCATGGTTTAGCCCTACCTTGGAATGAAATTCTCCCAGCACAGCTCCCCCAGGGCAGGAGAGGAACTCTGAATTCATTTCTTTTGACGACCACGTCAACCTGCTTTGCAAAAAAAAATAAAAACCTATATTTAGAATGCATAATGCAAGCATATCATCTTCTAAACAAGAAAGTAGGACACATCCTCAGCCAGGATGAAAAGAAAATGGGGGAAAAAAAAAAAGCAAAGTCTGCATTCGAAAGTGTGAGATTGCTCCCCCAGTAAATGCAGTGTCAAACTGGCAGCTCTTTCTCTAATAACAGTCATGTAAATACAAATATAAACATCCCTTGCTGCACAGTTCGCATAAATGCAGCTACGCAGAACAAAAAGGGTGACAAAAAAAGATGGGAAGTGATGAATATTTCCTGCCTCCCGCGCCTGGCACTGAGTGAGGGAAAACCTGCCTGGGCTCGAGGGCTGTTCCTGTCCCCTGGATGCTGAGTCAGAACTTTCGCAACTTCCCAGAGTTGATCGAGCTCCTCTGAACTAGCAAATGTAAAAAAAGAGCTTCTAAATGCCCCCAGTCCTTCTCCTCAGCGAGCCTGAAACAGCCTTTGTTCGGGCAGGAGCCCAAAGACCCAATTCCATGCCATCAAACTGGGAAGTTTTGTCCCTGGGTTGGAAGTTTTTCAAGCCAAATACGTGAAAAGCCCTCTGGAAAAGTGGCCTGGGAAGCTGTGCTGGAGCAGATGGCCATAAGGACACGGCAGCTCCTGGTGTGAGGCAGCAGGGAGGAGCTGACAGTGAGCTTTGACTGCTGGGTGCTCAGAAATGAATTGTTTTCATTCCATGGATCTTGGGACAGGCCAGGATTTCACTCCAGAAAATTGTCTGTGACACATATACAGATATTCAATATAAAAAACAATTGTAAGGGTTAAAGAAAACCTTTGGAATTACCCAAGAAATCACAAATGCTAAGAACTGATGGTGTTGAATATCTGCACTGTGCTTTTGGCTAACTGGAGCTTCAATGGGCAATGGAGTTCAAGGGGTTTATATCGGCCCCACGTTTCAGCTGTTTTAGCTCACAGGGACATCACAGAGCTCAGCAATCCCAAAATGCCAGGTTAAATCAGATGGATTGGGTGGGGAATGAGGCCCCGATTGCCCATAACTGGATGAGCTAATGTTTTCTGTGTTCATTAGAAGGGCTGGGGTGACCTGGGCTGTGAGCGGTGCCGCGGTGGCAGCGCGGCCAGGCCATGCCAGCTCAGACCTGCAGGGGTGGCAGGGGGGCTGGGAGGGACCTGCTCCCAGCAGGAGGAGTGGAATGTGCCTCTCACCCCAAAATTAGCCAGACTGGGGCAGAACCAAGGCAATGGCAGAGCTGAGAGCTGTGGCTTTTCAGCCTCTCCCGTGGGAAAAATCCCTTTTGCAGGATTCATTGTCAGGGATATTTTCCCCCTGGGACAGACAGACAGGAGGTTCAGTCACAGCAGTGTCACCTGCCTTGCTTTGAGCCCCACCCTGAGCACCTGCCCTGCTGTGTTTGGGTCCTGGGGGATTATTCCACGATTGAGCGGATTTTTGTCAGAATGGGAGGGGTTTCTCCAAGAACCAGTGTGATTTCTGTTCCTCTTGGAGGATCCAGCCCTTCTCTGGTGGAATAAGCGCCATTCTGGCAGAGCAGGAGTTTAACCCCCAGCAATATCCCATTCCAGAGGGAGCTGGCAGGGCTCCTGCGGCAGTGGGAGCAGCCAGGCTGCATCTGCCCCATCCCACAGCGTTCCAGGGAGGGAATGCAGCCAGCAAACCCTTCCCCAGGGCAGGGGGGACACAGCAAGCCACAAACGGGGATTAGAAACTCCTTGGATCTCTCGCCGGGGTCAGCTGCTGCTCCTGCTGCCGGGGGAGAGCAGCTCCCGCTGCTTCTCCAACGCAGACATTCGCCTCTTCCCCCTCGGGGCTCTCAGGGGCTGCGCCTCCTGCAGCGGCCAGTTCTGGAGCCGGGGGCTGCAGCAGTGTCCATCCTTCCCTTGGAAGTGTCTGTCCTTCTGTCCTTCCCCAGCAGTGTCCATCCCTTCACCCTGTCCCTCTGTCACCGCCGGCTCTGTCCCCTCCTCTCTGCCCCCATCCCTTGGGCGTTGTTCGGGGGTCACTGCAGGGGTTGTGACCCCTCTGGACACTGCTCTGGGGAAATTCAGGAATGTCTGGGATCCCAAATCTGTCCCTGGGGCCGTGGCTGTGCCCAGGGCTCTGCAGCAGCGCGGGCTGGTCCCACACTGCAGCACAGGATGAGTGTCCAGCCCTGTGAGATGAAATTCAGGGCAGCATTTCGGGCCAGCACAACCTGGCTGCTGGTGAATATTTTGAGTGAAAAATGCTTGGCGTTCAGTCCTGTGGATATTGGTGGAGGAACACAAGGAGATTTTGGCACATCCCCACCTCAGCTCATCTCCAGCTGGCCCCACCAACTCCCGGGGCCGCTGGAGTCATTTCCAAATCAGCACATCCTTTCATTTCCCCACCATTTGTTATGTGTGCTGCGTTTTGCCATGAATAAATCAGGACCTCAGATATTTCTGTTCTGGAGTGGAGCAGAATCACGGACTCCTTGACGGAGAAAGCATTTAAAAACATTTCCTATTTTTGTTCTCCTTGCCTCTCTGGCCGGTTGTGCCAGAGCTGTGCCCCAGCCCACGGTCTGCAGTTTCGGAATGGATTGTTTGCTGTGCCAAGCTGCCCACGCTGCAGCCTCCGATATTTGCACTCCGGAGCCCACGGGGCACGGCTGGCTCCTGGAACGGCACAGCTGCACTGCTCAGCAGGGACCCGGCAAGCCAAACACACCAAATTAATTAGGGTTACGGCCGTAAACTCCGTCGGCTGCTCCCAGGTTTGGGGAGGAACGTTCCCTGCCTGTGCTCAAACATGTTGATTAAACAGTGCTGGGGGTTCGGGTTCTCGTTGGTGACATTAAAGAACAGATTATTGCACAGCCTCGCCGGGTAAATATTTGCTCTTTGTCAGGAGCTGCTGCTGCCTCCCCTCCGGTTTGCCTCTGCTGAGTCTCCTCCACGTGGGGATCAGGGGGCTGAGATTGCTCCTGGGAAAACAGAAAGGAGCTGTTTTCTCTACAAAATGGGGTTTCGTGCCTCTCAGTGCAAAAATGTTCCTCCCTGGCACCATGAAAGTGCCAACTTTTTAATTGCCATGACTTTGATTGCCCATGTTCCCCCATTGTTTTTGGAAAAGGAGGGATAATTCATGAACATCCAGGGCAAAGTCTGCTGGAAGGAGCCTGCTTCCACTGCTAATTTGTTTTCCTTTCTACTTTCCCAGGGCTGCCCGTGTAGATGTTTATCCAGCGGGTTCAGTCCAATTAAACAGTTCATCAACTGAGAAATCAGCCCTGGAATAATCCTGCTGTCTTTAGTGGGACTAATGTCAGGCTTAGAGTTAATTCAGGAACGTTGTCGCTGCTTTCAGGTGGCTTTTAAGTGTCTTTCCACCACTGGCCTGTTAATTCCCCTTACCAGGGCACCAAATGATGGTTGTGTATTTAGGAATAAATCTGATATAAACCTGAATTACACAATAAACCATCCCTGACTGACAGAACAGCCACCCTGGTATTTCTGCCTGCTGGACAGGTCTGCCCAACAGACACGGACAGGGTTAAAACCCCAAACATTTGCTTCTGAGGTTGCCCAAAGTTTGGTAGAAGCAAGATGACAGCAACACGACTGCTCTGTCTGTCTGCATTTTCTACAAAGCTTTCAATATCTCACAAGATACCTCACTTCTTTATTCTTTCCCTTCTTATTCTCTTCTCCTTTTTTTTTTTTTCTTTTTGGCTTTTTTCCCCTTGTTTGTTTATTTGTGGGTTTGTTGGTATTTTTTTTTTGGTGGTAGCTAAAAGCCATCCCAAAGTCTGAACCAATTTCTCAGTTTCAAAAGAAAGGATAATAAACCTGTCATTTGTGGCCTGAGCAGGGAGGTTTCTGCTGCTGCTCTGATATTAAAGCTGATTAAAAGCAGACCTGGTTCTGAGGAGTTCACGTCTCTTTGCGACTGTTTTATTCTTGGGGGAAGCAATTGCTGTGACCCGAAGTGCTTTGAACTGACAGGACCATTGAGGATAGACCAAAAGAAGAGCAGTGCTAGGGTAAAACTCACCTGAGGAGGTTCTGTTGGTGCAGCTTTTAATTAAATTTCGTCGTGTTTGGAAGGCGCAGGAGAATGTGAGGATGGAGAGCAGGCAGGGCTCAGCGCTGGGGCTGTCTGAGCAGCTCAGGGTTTCTGGGGCAGCTCTGGCGAGGATTTGCAGGGAGCAGCTCAAGCCTTTTGGGATTCCTGGGACAGCTTTGGGATGTGCGGCTCCAGTTTCTCCTGGAGACCCTGAGCTCTGCTCCTCCTCACCAAAGGGTGAATCCCTGCGGTGAATCCCTGGCGCTCTGCCCTGTGGGATGGGGAGCCAGCAGAGGGTCCTGTGGGGACAGACTCTGCCAAACCCTGTCCCCAACATCCCAGACTGGCCTTGGGGCTGCAGGGCTGGGCTGCTCCTGGAGCTCCAGCTCCGATTCTCCTGGGGCTGCTCCTGAACTCCAGCTCCATTCTCCTGGGGCTGCTCCTGGAGCTCCAGCTCCGATTCTCCTGGGGCTGCTCCTGGAGCTCCAGCTCCATTTCTCCTAGCGCGGTTTCTGTGTCAGACGTGGGCTTCAGGCTGGGCAGAGCTGCTCTGGGCTCGTGCTCCTCTCTCTGAGGCTGTCAGGGTGGGCACAGCTCCGCTCCAGCAGGGCCATGGCCGTGGGGGACTCCTGGAGCAGCAAGAAAGGAGTAGGAAACGCCGAGAGGACTCTCAGCCATCGTTCCCAGATTTGTTTGTGTTGATATGGAAGGTCAGACACCCCACGGAGGCTAAAGCCAAAGGCTTAAGGTGTTCAAGGTGTTCAAGGCGTTCAAGGTGTTGAAGCTAAAGGCTACCCCTGTACACCCAGGCATTGATCAGGAGGATCATAAAGCATTTCAGCCCCCCCAGGACCCCGATCCCTGCCGAGATTCCCAAATTTTGTGTCCCCACCGCTGCAGCAGCAGGGCCGGAGCTGCCCCGTCCCTCCTCCAGCAGATCCCACCCTGGGCATTTTGCAAACCCTTCCCTGTGCGGGGCTGGATTAATTAATCAGAGTGTTCAGCCTGCCCAGGATGACACAGTTGGATTTAATTAGCTGATTCCTTTATTTCGAAATCTCCTCACCTTCCCCAGGGAAATATTTTTCCCCCTTTTGCAGTGGATTTCTTTGCTGGAACAGGAGGGCAGCTGGCTGGGAGAGCACAAGAAAGCAGTGGCAGAAATTTGGGACATGGAATGTTTTCAGAAGAAAACGTCTTCTAAATTATAATAATTTTATAATCACAGGTATCACTTGTATCACTTGCTTTTCCGGGTGACCCTTATTACAGCAATGCTTTAATTACTGTAATTGGTTTATTGCCACATCATTCTTTGAATCAGAGAATTATTTCATCCTTATTTAAAGGACAAGGCAGGTATTGATTAAGAGCTTTGAAAAATTCCAGAACAGTGCTTGTGTGGGTGCCAGATTTTTTTTTGAAAATCAAGTGCTTTGAGGACAATGTGCAACGTGTGGTTGTGATATAGAACACGAGTTTCAAACCCATCCGTTTCAAAGAGGAATTCATTATCATGCCTAATTTGCATCCACAAAAACACAGTTCAGCTCAGCATTGTCATCAAAAGGCATTTCCATTGCTCAGTGTTGTGTTAAATGCACTTTTCAAGGACTCGGTTTTGTGAAGCCCAAGAAGATCTGCTTGGGCTCCAGGATTTGCTCTTTATGCTCTTCCTCACATTCAGTGTGGCCTGCACTGAGTCCTGGTGGCCTGGGTTAGGATTAGACTGGAGCCAAATTAAAGAGAAGCATTTTATTCCTAGAAAAGCCTGAATTCAGTGAAATCCCTGAGCCAGAGGGTTTGGGGTAGCTGGGACCAGACCTGCTCCTCCCTGTCCCTGTCCCTGTCCCTGTCCCTGTCCCTGTCCCTGTCAGGGTCTGGAATTGCTCCTCCTGAAGAAAGCAAATTGCACACAGTCCAGATCAGTGTAAAATCAAACACAAAACAGGTGTTTGCTAATTAAAACTGAGATTTTAATGAATGACCTGTGTGGTTTTGGTGAATAAATACCACTCTCAGCATCTGCTCTGTAATTAGGTTCCAACTCCTTCTTTTTTTTTTTTTTTCCGCTCCTCAAGTCCCAGTAAATAAGTACAGAATGCCAGGTTTAACTAAAACCTGCTCTCTTTGCTCTTTAATGGGGAAAAAGCAGATGTTTCCTTCCCAGGTAACTCCAAGCAACAGCAATCAACAGAGAAGGAAAAAACCCAACCAAATCCTTCATATTTTAATGTGTTTTTCTCTCAGGTTTGTGCAATAAGGACAATTGGAAGGGAGGGATTTCCTGAAATCCTCCCAATGCTGGAGGTCGATTACACATTTGTAGGATGGCTCTTGGTGTACCCCTTGGGGTTTGGGGTTGAGGCTCTTTCCTCTGCATTTTCTGCTGTTTCTGGTTTGGGGTGAATCCCCCGGAGGCTCTCAGGGAAGGTAATTCACCCTGAGCAGGCCCAGAGACACTTCAGAGACAAAGTCAAAGAATTGGGGATTTGCTTCATTCGGGTGTGAGGATTCACTCCTCCAAACACACACCCCCAGCACTGCCCACTCACAATATCATGGTAACATTCGTGAATATTCATCACATTCCCCGGGATGGGAGTGGTTACACAGATCATTTCTGGGCAATCATTAATATCATTAGCATGCGCTGTGTGTCCTGGTGGTCTCTGGGGTCTGCTCGTGATGAAGATCTGGAGTCTCCATCACAGAGCACTTTTCACCTTTCTCTCTGGAGCATGGGCAGCCCTTGGTGGGTGATTCAGGGTTTCTGTGCTGGCCTCACACAGATTCTTGTCCCTCTTACCTTGACAAGATTAAGGCAATTCTGTTTTCCTGGGTTTAGAATTCACAGATTCTGTCTCTCAATGGTTGAGTTACCTATTGCCCACCCCTTTCTCAAGCCCCACGGCAGCCCAGATGAGGCTGCAGGGATGGGGCTGTGCAGGGATGAGGCTGCAGGGCCATGGACAGGATTTTTGAGCCTATCCCTCTGCAGCTGCCGAGTGAACACTCGACATTTGCAGCACCCTCAGCTCTGCCCACCAAAGGGAATTCTTGCTCTCCCCGGGTGGGCTCTCCAGGCTGAAGGCAGGTCCCCTCCCTGGGAAATTCTCTGAACAAACCCTTTGAAAGTACTGGAAACTCAGATTAATGACCCCCTGTGCAATTGGGATCTGTTTCCCTGCCATTTCTCAGGAAGGGGAATGACTCGGTGTCTGGCAGCCATTTGTGCAGTGTCACTGTGATAATTTCAGAATAAACAGGAGCAGGGGCCTCTGTCCAGGTGAGCTGGGCCAGCTCCTGGCTGGGTGCAGGCAGCACAGGATGGAATGGGTGTGCATGGTGGGTCCTGGTGGCTGACCCTGCCTGAAATCAAATCCTGATCCTCTCTGCCCCTCAGCCTCTCCTCTCTCTCCACTGATTCTCCTTCCCTGAGATCTGAGTGAGACAGGACACAGACCACGCGCCTGGTTCATTCCATAATCTCCTTGCTGGTAGTTACTGGTTTCATATTTAGAAAATATAAAGCTTTAGGGGAAGAAAAGAAAGCCTGAAAATGAGGTTCTGGGGGCTTATTTAGCAATTGACCCTTTTTTTCAGCACGCTCAGCCTTACATTCAATTACATTGCTAGGCAACAGCTCCTGTCAGCCCTAAGTGGATCCCAGGATTAATCCACGATCAGTCAAGATACACATTTATTCACCTTCCCGCACAACAGTAATAGGATTTTGCTGGGCCCGGCTTAATTCCGTAGATGAGGCTGACACTGAATTAAAGCTGCTTATCCTGGCTCATAATAAGGAGGTGAGATCCCAGGGGGAGACGGAAGGTGAGGGAGATGCTCACCCAAGAGTGCAGTGAGTGACAAAACCAGGGATTAGAAATCCCAGCGGAGGGAAAAATACCATTAAATCAGACGCGAAAAACCCAGTTCCAATTCTGCATTTGCTGGGCATTACACACATCCCTGCTGTGCTCCGCACACAAATCCTGCCCCGCTCGGACTCTGCTGCTTGGAGCTGAGCTGGAAAGCTTTCCCTGGGCTGGAATTCCAGGGATGGAGTTCCCTCCTCTCTCCCCCCACTCCTCTGAAGCTGTCCCTGCTTTTCATGGCAGAACCTGTGAGATTGCTCCTGTCCCTGCTCCTTGTGATGGTCTGTGATTCCCTCGGGGGTCAGCGAAGGACATTTCCAAAGAGAAGCCCTTCGAGTGCAGCCATTGTTTTGCAGCACCTCCCTGGCACAAACAGATTAAATTTTTAAGTGGGGAAAGGTCTATTAATGTATTATTAATTAATATTCCATGTGCCGCCTCGGAGGCAGAGGGGATCTTTTGAAGCCATCTGCTTTCTCGCTGCACTGGAGGGGAGCTGCTGGCTGTTGTCTGCTCTGGAATATGGGCTGGGAGATGGAGCTGTGAGCTGTGAGCTGACCCCGGTGCCGAGGTGTCCCCTGACCCCACAGATGGGGCACCGGGAGGGCTGCAGGGCCCCCCAGCCCATGGAGCAGCTGCAAACACCCCGTTGGTGTTTAGGTACTGAAATCCGAATGCCTCCTGTCCTGTTCCTGCAACGCTGTGCTGCTTTTTGGGGTCCCTGCCCCTGTGTCCTGGCGCCTGTCCTGTGGCCCCAATTGGCATTCTCCGGACATGGAACCCAAAATGTGGAGCTCTCTAACTGCTCTTCACCTCCTCCCCTTTGCTTTGCCTCCAGACAGCATCACCCAGGTCACAGCTGCAGAGGCAAATCCTTCAGGGTCTCGCACCCCAAACTGCCCATGGGGTGGAGGAGGCTTGGAGAGCCATCGGCAGTTTGGGATTTCTGTGGGAAATGGGAGCTGTGTCCAGGAATCTGAATTCCTGCATGGCCCCAGCTCTCCCATCTCTGCTGCCTCTCTGTGCCAAGCCCTGGATGGGAATTCCCAGCGTTTCCAGCACAATGATTCACCCCAGGCACTTGGTCCCAATAAATCACCAAATTTATTTGGTGCGGCAGAATCCCAAACCCAGCGCCAGGCAGAGCCACACTGCTCCGAGTGGGATTTACATAAACTGTGCACTAAAACCCCCTAATATTTAAAGTGCTATAACAAAGCAGAAAGAAACTCCTCTTTCAAGCTCTATGACAACCTTATGAATATGTAAATTAGAACCCAAAGACAATTTTCTACTGGCTCACAGTAAATATTGAGGCAGAGCTGGGGAGCATTAAGTGGCAGATTTAGGTCCGTATTCATTCCTTTTTTATTTATTTATTTTAAATACAACACTTAGAGACCAATTTGATTGTAATGCACCAAATCTATCGAGTATTGCAGCCAGCTGATGGCATTGTTAAATCATACTTATTTTGGCATTTCTTATTGAAAGCAATAGAAGAGCAACCAGTGGTGATAAATTTGTTTGTGGAGAGCAGCGTTGCTTGTCAGAGTTGTACACTGTTGTAACTAGGGCAAAATTACACTATAAATTTGCAGGTTTATTGTCATTTTTCTTCTATTTTTTGGTTGTTGTTAGTGACCTGCTTTCCATATCCGTGCAGGGATGTGCTGTGCTCTGGCAGGAGAGAATGGCTGTGAGATCTGGGGGTGCTGTGGGATCTCCTGGGGGAAAGGGGCCTTTGTTGAATTCACCTTATTCTCCCCCAAAAACGGGGCTGGATTTGAAGGCCTGACTGTGCCAGGAACCTGCAGAGCTCAGGTGCCCCTCCTGCGCTGAACCTGTGGCTCACAAATCCTCTGCACCTGATGTATTTAATGACACGTAGTGGGGTTTATCTGCCATGTTAATCAGATTATTTAATTACAGCCCTTGTTCTGAGCCGTCACCTGCACATTTCCTCTCTGATGGCTCCTGTGTCTGGCCCCCAGCCAGCACCAGGGACAGCTCCGCGGCTCCAGGGTTTGGGTGGCTCTTGCTGAATTAGGGTTCTCCTCTCAAAATCCCTGTGGTGCCAAGTGAGGAGTGCCAAGGTGAGGAGTGCCAAGGTGAGGAGTGAGGTCTGTGGCAGTTCTGGAGGAGCTCAGGCTTTCAGCAGTGCTCCAGGTGCTTCCAAGGCAGGTGCAGAAATGGAGTTCTCAATCTCAGAGCGGTCACACAGACCTGAACCTTCTCAGGTGAGTGGAAATATTCAGAATTTCTTCCTGGAGAGGGAGATTGGGCACTGGAACTGCCCAGGGAGGTTTGGAGTGCCCACCCCGGAGGTGTCCAAGGAGTTCCTGGAGGTGGCACTCAGAGCTCCGGGCTGGGGATAAGGTGGGGACGGGCACAGCTGGGACTCGATGATCCTGGAGGGTTTTTCCAACCTCAGAGATCCTGGGATTTTTAAGGACATGAATATTTTTAGGTTGTGTCCCATGGCCAGGGGAGAGGCTGCTGGAAAGGCCACGAGGAGAACCTCAGTGCCTGTTCCAGGGAAGGACTGGAGTGTGTCCCATGTGGAATTGTCACTTGAGGCTGTTCTGAGGATCTGTTTATCCGTGGGACAGGGCTGGCCTGGGAGCTTGGTGTTCCCCACTGCCCTCCCTGTGCCCAGGCTTTGCCATCCCCGGTGCCATTCCCTGGTGCCATTCCTGCTGCTATTCCCAGTGCCATCCCAGGTGCCATCCCAGGTGCCATCCCAGGTGCCATTCCCGGTGCCATTCCCACACACAAATCCAAAGCTGGGTTCCCACACAGACAGGACAGGATTCCAACAGTCTAGACTTGCCCTGGCACTTTGGGATCTGAAGCTTTATCCTTCACTCTCTGAATTTCAGTCCCATGTGGCCCCCCTGGGTTACTGAGGAGCACCAGGGCTGGCACTGGGAATGTGTGTCCGTGCTGTGCCACATCCCTGTGATGTGCAGGTCATGCATCAGCTGCTCCTCCATGCTCCTTCCGAGCCAGAGCGTGACAGCCAAAATTCAGAAGTGCTTTGAGCCATAATCTCTGAGGATTTGTTGCATATGAGGCAATAAACGACTGCTCCAATTGACTAAATGCCACAGCACAGCAGTTTATTTTAATTATGCTACAAAGGCAGGAATATGGTTGTTCTTGTGGTACGACATAACAAGGAAAGAAGAAAAGAAAATTGTATCCTGCTCTCCTCCTGAGAAGGTTGAGCAGCAGCATCTTGTTTGTCATGGAGGGCTCAGGGCAGCAGGATCCAGAAATAAAACATGAGGAGGAACCACTTTAGAGAGGAGATAAAAAAAAAAAAAACAAAACAAAACCTCCAGAAGAAAAATACGATAAAAAAGGGACATAAAATCAGATCAGATTGCCTCTCTCATCCTGAGCTGTGACTGGGCCTGGTTTGAGTTGCTGCAGAAGAGAATATTGGAATACCTGGACGTTTGGAGGGGTTTGGATGAGCAGTGAGGTGGATGAAGGTGGTGAGGGGTTGGTGTTTTGGGAGGACAGCTCCTCCTTCTTCCTTTGAGGCCATCTAACATCTGGGCTGTAATATTCAGGGCCTTAAAAAAGTTGTATCCATTATCCACAGAACTCACCAGGTTTCAGTTGATGCTGGGGAAGAAAAGAACACAGGAATTGGAGAAAGTTCTCCAGTTCCCACCTGGAGTGAGTCGCTCCCTTTGCAGTTTTCCCCCAGCAGTTCTCAGTTTGTCTGTCCTTGATCTCCCCTGATTTCCTTTGGCTTTCCTGGCACATCCCCAGATGTTCCTACATCTTCCTGAATGCTTTTCCACAGAAATGCTGCTGCCAAGAAATGAGGTGTTGGAGAGCAAAGCCCTCTGTGGCTCCCGCAGAAATCCCACGTTCCACGGGGAAATTCCTTCAGCTCAGCTGTTCCCAGCAGCTTTTCCTGCCCATGTCTGCACACCCCCAGTGAGTCCCTGGGATTTGCAGCACAAGGAACAGCAAATCTGTCTGAACAGAGCTCCAGCTGCAGGGTTTGCCGTGGCTGCTGCAGCTGAGGTGTGGTTGATGTGGAAATGACACGGTGTGCTCAGGCAGACATCGGCAAACACGGCCTTTGTGTCTCGTCCCTGCCTCCGGTGCTGAATGGAGGGAGGGAAACCACCCCAGGATGTCCCAGAGGAGGCAGACAGGGGATTCCCTCAGAATATTCCCATTGGGATTGGTGCAGAGGCTGCAGGATCAGCGGGGGCAGCCATTCCAGCCAACAGAGCCTTTCTGCACCTTTTTCCCAGCGCCACTAACACGCCCTGCTCCCGGCTCTGCCAGAGGACAGAGGGCTCCGAATCGATGGGAACCTGGAGTTCCAGCCACTCCAGGGATGAGCTGCTCCAGCCCCGTGTGACAGACAGGCAGCACATGGATTTGGCATCAAATGGTCCTCCCCTGCTCCGGGGGTGTCCGTGGGGAATGGATCCTTTGCCAACCCTGGAGCCAACACGAGCTCCTCATGGTCCAGAGGTTCTAAATCAGTGCCCTCATGCAGATTTTAAGCAGCCCTGCTGTTCTATATCACATTTCTAATTAATCTTTTAATTTTTTCATTTCCTGAAGTGGTCTCCTGGGCAGCCTTTGGTGCTGTTGTGTCCCTTGGCAGCTGTCCCCTCGCTCCGGGTGTGTCTGGAGAGCAGAGGGACATTTTGTGTGGAGCCCATGGAGATCTCCAGCACTCCCAGCGCCGTGGATTCCATGTCAGATAAAAGAACTCCTCCCGAGGAGCAGATGAGTCTCTGTGACCCCACCCCGGGACATCCCCCAAGGGTTTGTGGGGCGCTATGGATTTGGGGCTCAGCTGTGGAGAAAACAGAGCCTTTCTGTGTCAGTGGCGAGCGGTGACTGCCCAGGGCTTGTCTGAAACGTGGGACGCGATGAACTGAGAGAGAGAGGGCTCAGCTCTGGAGCTGCAGGCCCCAAATTACTCAGAGGCTTTGGCTTTGTTGGGAACAGGGCCATGTCCCAGACAGGAGCTGTGCTGATCCCCGTGAGTCCTTTCAGCCCTGAGATTCTGTGACTGTGACAAGGACAAAGCTCTAATCAGGGGGGCTCAGGAAAAGGAAAATCTCTCAGTTCAGCCTCAGCAAATATTGGTCCAAACAGCCACGGACACAGAATTCAGGGAAAAAAAAACCATAAATGGATATTTAGGATTCTCTGACGTTCTTCTCCTAACACTGAACCAAAGTCAATTGTCTTTTTCAACTTTAAACTGAGTCAACATTTTAAAAAGATAAAACATTTCTATTTAAATCTTTACCTGAATTTACCATCCCGAAGTTTTGGGAGATACAAATATAGGTTTTGTCATCCAGTGAGCAGTGTTAGAATCAAAGGTAATAAACCCATTGATCTCCAGTAAGACAATATTAATATTACCATATAGCTTTTATAATTAATTTGCTGCCAGATGAAAGGGAAACACGAGGTCCTTTTAACGCTGGTGATTAAAGCAAAAAGTAAACCTTTGAAAGGCGGATTTGCATGTACAACATGTTGCACTAATTCCAGCAGATCAGGGGAAATTGTAACTGTGCAGTTGGAGTCACATTGCAAAGTTTGGGATAAAAGAGTTGCTGACTTGTGGGAGGAAAGTCTGGTCAGAGTTGGGTGTAGGATTTGGTCCCCGATTTTGTTTCAGACGGTCGGGACAGAGACGAGAGATCTCTGGAGTTTGGTCTCAGAGCATGAGGTTCATTGTGAAAGGTGTGGGTGCAGGGGAGCTGCTGGGAGCTGCCAGACACAGCTCAGAGCAGGGAGAGAGGGGAGAGAGAGAGAGAAGAAGAAGAATCGAATAATGATAGAGTAATCCCATGGTTGCCGTTTACAATCCAATAAATCATCTTCTGTGCTGAATATTCTAATTTTCACTAACCAATCCAGAACAAGCTACAAATCCTACAACATTTACACACAGCCTAGGAGAGTCATTGCACTACCATACGGCGTTATATTTTAAACTCTAAAAACTGCTTTTTGGAGCCTCTGCCGAGTTGGCAGGGTCTGCTCTGCCCCTTGGAGCTGTCTGCAAGCAGAGGGGATTGTTTAATCCAAAGGGGATTCCCTTCAGTGGCCACACCATTGTTTTCCAGCTGTTCAGTGCCTGGGGTTTGGGATCTCAGAGCTTGTCTCCATTTCAGTCTCGCTTATAGTTTCCATATTCTCAGCATCTTTTGCCAGGGAATCATATTGATAAGCCTTTCCTATTTCACCTTCCCCAGCAGTTGGGATATTGGGGTGAGGTTTGCTAAACTCTGTTCTGGCTTCGTTTGCGTTTCTGTTGTGCTGCAGGGCAGGTTTTTGGCAAGAGGACAGAATGCTCCCGGGTGGGAATGCCCAGGGTGGGGCATTTCAGAGCTCCAGGACAGGACAGTCAGGATTTCCTGGCTCCCAAGCGCAGTTTAATTAATTAATTAATTAATTAATGAGTGCCTGCAAAGCACTTTCAGCTCTCAGATGAAAGAGAGCACAGAGGAGCAGAACCCTCAGCAGTGCAGGGTTTGAGGGGAGAGCTTTGGGGGATGGAAGCCTCTCCCTGCACGGGGCTCAGTCCCACAGATGTCCCTGGCTCCGTCCATGGGAGGAGGAATTCCGTGTTTACAAGCCTGCTCATCCCTCTGCCCTTCCAGGAATAATCAAAACCCTGGTTTCAGCCTCAGAACGTAATTCGACATCACACAGAGACGCTCCCTCAAAGGAACCTTCCTTCCAGCCCTGAATTCTCCTCGTGATTATAAATTAGTCAAGTTATTTACATCTTTCACTCTCACTTCACTTAATGATAGTCAAATAAAAAAGCCCTGCAAGCTGCTTTTCCTAATGTTTGATTTTCCTTGTATAATTATGCCCTCAAGGCTGGTTCTTTATGCTCAGGCTGCAGCCCTTGATGAATGCAGAAAGGATGGAGGGGGAGAAAATCTCCAGGACTTGATCCTGGGCTTTGATTCCTGAAAAGGCAACACCCACACTGCAGCTTTGTGCTTCCCTCCATGGTTCTGGATTTTCATCATGTCACACCTGGCACAGGCAGCAAAACTCTTCCAGTTTGGGTGTTCTCCAGCCTTGCGAGATTAAAAATAAAAACTGTGTGCTAATTTCCTTTTCCTTCCCTATTCCCCACTTGCTTAGGGGCAGAAATAATTCCTGCTGAATCACCGTGGTGCTTCCATCCTTCCAGCACTTTGTGTTTCCCAGGAAATCAGAAGCCAACACCAAGGAGTTCCGTGATATTAATTGGGAAATAATTGTAGGGTCACCAATGTTTTAAAAATCTCGTGGCACTTTTTGTTTTCTTTGGATGAGTGATTTAAGGGACAGTAATGAAATGTCAGGAAAAGCATCTCAGGTGAGATCCCGGCATTCGAAGGTGTTTTATAAACACCTAAATGAGTCCAGGCAGAGGTGGAAACTATTGATGTTCCCATAAAAAAGAGAGAAAATCTCCAGGGAGGCTCTGGAAGGAGAATTTGTTACTGAATGTAAATACAGGAGCCCCATAAAGGTGGGCAGTGATCCATTAGGGGAGGGATTTGGTGCTTGGTAATTTCAGTTTAGCTCAGGTGGTGAATTCCCCCCAGCTGTCAGCACTTGGAAAATAAAGGGGGTTTGCCCCATTTTTCCTCTCTGCTTTTGCTCCCCAAAAATTTGAGAAATGAGCAGTTGAGTGCTTTGGAAAAAAGGCAAAATTCGATGTCAGTAGAGTGTGAGGGGAGGGGACAGTCTTGAGAATTCCTGATTCCATTTAAAGCGTGTGAACCACAGGCACCTATGGGATAAATCCCCATTTCCTGGCACTGCTGGTCCAGGGAGAGCTGAGTATTAATTGGTTTAATTGAGAAAAAGCTTCCATTAATAAGGCTCTCGTGCAGCTGTGAGGGAGAGATGTGGCCACAGACCCCGAGAGCACTGAAATGGAGCAACATTCCTGAATCCTGAATATCCCCCAGGCAGGGATGGGCTGTGGCAGGTGCCCACACCCTCCCACCCCGCAGCCCCTGACAGAGTTGAATGTGGCACCAGGGCCCCACAAATGTATGAAATCAAGGATTTTACTGACAGAAATTTCTTTGTTTCCTTGCCGTTGTTCCCCCAGAATGGGATATGCAGTGGTGACAAAAAATTACATGGCAAAAGCTCCTTATGTGAGGGATTAAAAGTTAAATCTGCTTTTGTTCTAATTTCCTCCTCTTCTCTTTCAATACAAGGAGCAAATGAAGCTGATTTCCATCCTGCCCAAAGCCACAGCAGCTTGACTTTTCTGCATTAAACAGCAGAAATGTGATTTTGCTCCACAGAGCCCTTCGGTGGAGCAGAGTTCCCAAGGAGAGGTTTTAGTGGCGAGCAAGGTAAACATTGCTGCAGTTCCTCTCTGCACCTTCTCAATTGACTCAGGCCACAGCAAAGTTCATTTACGGGGATCAATACCACTTTGCCTCCCACCTGCACGGAAAAAACACCTCCTGCAGTCAATGGCAATTACAGACAGCCAGGGACAGAAATATTGATGGGGACGGAGGCAGAGGTTCCCACCCTGAATGTGCCCTGGGACAGCTGCTGATGGCGAAATGTCGCATTTGGGAACGTTCCTTGGGAAAGTGTGGAGAGGGAATCACCCTGGCAGGGCTCTGGGGACAGGAGCGGCTGTGGGGACACAGTTTGGGAGAATTTGGGGACACCACTGGCACCACGCTGGATGTGGCACCAAACTCCAGGGCAGTGGATTCTCCCAAATCCTCTCATTTTTGTGCCAGTGAGGGAAGGGAGGGACTGGGATAATTTATTCATGCAGAGATGGAGAAATCTGAGGCTCAATGGTCCCTGCACTCTCTGAACAGAAAGGAGAGGTCCCGGAGGCAGCTGAGCACAAACTGCTCGGGTTCACAGCAAAGGTCCTGTGAGGATTCCCGGATCAGCTCAGCCTGAAGGGCTCTGGATACAATCTTGAAATTCCCAAGCACTTTGAAAAACTCACCGTGAAGTTCTTGAAAGCTTCCCGAGGAAATGATGCTGCTGTAATTTATTAATTTAACCACTAATGCCATTCTTTTCCGAAGCACTTCCCTGGGATTATCCCAGCATTCATTTGTGTGACAATGGTGCCCAGGATTTATCACAGCAAATCATCTCCTCGTGCCACCAGCCAAGCAGAAAATGTCATAATCCCACACGTGAACTCTGCCTCTCCCCCTCTTCATGCCCTGGAGGTGCTGTGCAATACCAATAGGTTGGCCAGGCCTGTGGCTACCAAAAAAAAGAGGAAAAAAGCTTCCCTTATTTTCACCTTGAGGAATTTCAGTTCCTCCCTACTCCCCTGGAGCTGCTGTGACCTGTCAGTTCAGAACTGGGAACGGCTTGGGTTCGCCCAGTTAAAAAACTGGTCAGGATCTGCTTGTTTAATGGTGCAGAAAGCCTTTCCCAGCACCTGTTAAACAACCAAATCCCCGTGAAAGAGGTATTTAAGTGCTTTAACTGGCACAACCGAGCGCTATATATTTATTATCCTCTCGCTGGCTGTCTCTATTAGAATGACAAGTCTTTAATTTGTGATCCAGCGCTGTAATGACAGGATCACGGGGCCATTCTGCTCCGCAGCCTTCCCGGAGCAGAGCTGCAGAGAGAACAACAAATCCAGGGCTCACTCAGGCATTTCTGCCGCGCTTTTCAGCTGCCATTTAAGATGTACAAACATTCCCGAGCAGGGGGGAGGCTTTTCTTCTGCCACGCTTTTATTCCTTTGTGGGAACTTCCCCAACATCCCTTTGACAGCTGAACACGGCTCTGTGTGATCAGAGCTGCTGAGAGTTCCCTTCCCCTTTTCCCTGCCCAGCTTCCCCTTCCCGCTGCAAATCCCATCAAATTCCGCTCCTGCCCCCGCGGAGAGACACCGCTTGTCAGATCAGCGATTATTTATTGCTGCTGTCGTTCTGCCAAACCTTTGGTACTCAGCAGCAGGGGAGGGCAGGCCTGGGGTGGGCTGGAAATGCAGAGGCTGCAAAGGGAAGGGTGGGGGAGGCAGTGGGGCTGGGCTGGGCTGGGAACAGCACCTGGACAGGTCCTGGGCAGGTCCTGGGCAGGTCCTGGGCAGGTCCTGGGCAGTTCCTGGGAGCTCGGAGAGGCTGCAGAGCCTCCAGTGGGTGTGGATCTCACAGCACTTCAGGCTCTGCAGGCTGCACCCAAATATCATTGTTGTATCGTACATTATATCATCATTATATCATTATTATATCATCATTATATCATCGTTATATCATTGCAATATCATCGTTGTATCATTGTGATATCGTCGTTATATCATCATTATATCATCATTATATCAATCATTGCTGTATCATCGTTCTATCATCATGATACTGTCATTATATCATCATTATATCATCATTATATCGTCATTATATCATCATTATATCGTCATTATATCATCATGATACCGTCATTATATTGTCATTATATCGTCATTATATCATCATTATATCATCATTATATCATCATTGCATCATCGCTATATTGTTGTTATATCATCATGATATCGTCGTTATATTGTTGTGATATCGTCATTATATCATAATTATATCATCATTATATCGTCATTATATCGTCATTATATCATCATTGTATTGTCCTTATATCATTGTTACATCATCGTTATATCATCATGGTATCGTCATCATATCATCATTATATCGTCATTATATTGTCTTTATATTGTCATTATATCATCATTACATCATCATTATATCATCGTCATATCATCATTACATCAGACTTTTATTCCAGGCTTTTATGAGTCCTGGCACTTTTCATGTCATGCCTGTGAAGCTGCGCTGAGTCTTTTACTCTTGCTGTGGTGGGCAAAGCATGGGGCGAAATAACAGTGAAAATAACGAATAAAAAATCTTGGCAAAATAATAATAATAATAATAATAATAATAATAATAATAATAATAATAATAATAATAATAATAATAGTCTATCAATAAAAGAGTTCCAAGAGCATCCCCCGGGGCTGCTCCTGGAGGGTTGAGAACCTGAACGTGCCCAGGTGAGGCCCCAGGGAGGTTCTGCCCCTTCCCCTCAGCTCCCAGCCCCAAACGAGCCCTGCTGATTTTCCTGTGGCACAGAAGCTGCTCTGAGGCAGTTCCTGGGTGTTCCATGCTCCTGTCAGCTTCTGCTGATGTTTTATTCATGTGTCACTCGCCTGTTCATTTGCTAAGGGTTTACAAATGCTTCATCAATTATTAACAGGCCTGATACCTACTCGGGGCTTGTTGTTGTGTGCTCTTCTTTTTTTTTTTCCNTGAAAGAGGGGGTGGGGGGGGGGGGGGTTGAGGAGAACGCTACAAATGTAAGAAAACAAATTAAAATAGGAATTCAATAATTTACAGCCACTTACTGCATTATTCCAAGCAAGTTAATTTTTAAAGGAAAGCAGCTGCAGCAGAGATAATTGAATTAAGTGTTTTCAGTTGTTTGCAGGGCTGGTGTGATCCCAGCAAAGAGGATACACAGAGAAGTGTTTGAAGGCAAAGTCTGGAGTGTGTTTAACCGCGTCCCACAGCCTGTGTGAGATTCAGTGCTGTGCCAAGGCCCAGGGGATGAGGGTCCCACCATTCCAGGGGTAAAAGTGCCAGGGAAGAGTGTCCTGGCCTCTGGATTGGTGTGAATTCCAGAGCCTGGGGAAGAGAAGGGCTCCAAGGCCATTTCTTCCTTCCTCTGTAATTCTTGCTCTGCTTTCCCCTCGGTGCCGCTGCACAGACACAAAGCGAGATTAAGGCTCGAGTGAATCCTGACACATTTACCAGAACCTCCTCCTCCACATTCCCCAGAGGAACACACAAGAATAAGGCATTTTCCTCTGCTTTTTATTTTCCTAGAAGGCAGCAGAATAACAAACATTTGCCTTTTTAATTCTCATTAGTGGCGCGTTGAGATGTTCATAGACTCTCTGATGGCTCTGTTTCCAAAAGGAGCAGAGCAGAGTTTCTTCCTCCCCCAAAAGCACAAACTCCAAAGGAAATTCTGTCAAATTTGGGCTTCTGCAGCAGCAGCCTGTCCATAAATGCCTTCAAAGTTGGTTGGGCAACTTATTCCCTTTGGAAAGCGCTGGGAACTGTGCAGCTCCTGCCCACGGATCAATAGCTGCGATTGCTCCCCGCAGAGCCCTTTGAAGCTGCAGCGCTCGCCCTGAGCATCCCAGGGAGGGCAGGATCGATGGTCTGATCCTGGAAACAGCGGGAGGGACGAGCTGGGCTGGGCTGGGAGGCAGGGTGGGAAATACGGCGTTTATCAGTAAATAAATATCGGTTATTGGTGTTTATTGGTATGAAATCCTCCTGTTTTGGGAAGGTCCCGGTGGGATTTCAGAGGGAGCGGTTCTGTGGGCACAGGGACAGTGGCACAGGGTGACACAGGGTGACATTCCTGTCGTGTTCCCCCTTGCCAGAGGGTCTCTGTCCCCTCACCCCACTGCCTCTGTCAGGGCTGTGCTGGGAGCTCCCCTGGGACAGAAATCCCATTTTTATTTGGATTTTCCAGCTCTGAGCCAGGTGTGAGCTGTGCCCGGGGCCATTCCTGGTTCTGCGGTGGGCACAGCAATCCTGGGCTGCTCTGTGCCCCCAGCCTGACCAGAGCAGCCCCAAACCCTGCAGGACCATGGCCTGGGGCTGCTCTGGGCCCCCAGCCCAGATAGGTTTCCCTTGGAATTCCCAAATCCGTGTCACTGTGGGATTTTGGAGAGTGACCTGGAGCCTGCAGCCCCTCTGGGGGTACCCAGACCCCAAAGCTCCCCCGGGGGCTCTGCTGGCATTAATTGCTCTCCATGATTGTGGGCTGGGGCCATCTCGGGCTGAGCTGCAGCAGCCAATTAACAGAAGTTCATTAGCACAGGGCCCTGGGACACCTCCACAAGGACATCACCCACCCCTCAGCCCCCAGGGCATCCCTCAGCCCTGCTCAGGCTGATCCCATTTGTCACTCGTGCCCCAAAGCCAAGCCAACATTATCTTTGTTACTCTCAGATGCGGCGGAGCTTTATTGCTTTTCTTACCGTGCTTGTCTCCGACTTTTAAAATCTAAATTTTTCATTTTAACTTGAATTGTGTTTTATGATATATTTATACACTTTTAAACTAACTTTTATACTTACAGGCAACCAATTACTGTACCGGAGGAGCCCCGAGTTAATATTTTTGGGTTTGAAGCCTCACTTTATTTCAGACTATATAAATAAGGTTCTCATGAAGTATTTATACAGCCTAAGCCAGCTCTGGGAAGAAAACAAAAGCAATGAGTAAATAATGAAGAATCAGATTTGTGCTTTTTAATTTTCAAAACTGTGTGAATTTTTGACTTTTTGAAGGGAAAGAAAAGCTTTTTTGCCCCTGGTGCTGCTGTGGGGTTTTCGCTCCACGAGGGATCTGCCAGCCCTGCACTCCTCAGTTCCTCGTGCCAAGTGTTGCCACCAATTTTTCTCGTTTTGCCCTCGATTCACAAAGTGCCCGACACCTCCAGCTCTTTCCTGCAGCAGGGAGAGCTGAGCTTTTCTAGAATGAGACTTAAAATAAACCAAATCCACCGATGTAAACAACTGCCACTCTACACCAGGTAATTACGCCTTCTCGAGATAATATCATTTGCATATGCATTTATAACTCTATGAGTGTTCTTAGAGACTTTAATTAAAAATTAGGCTTTCATTTCCATGATTTTGTCCCTTTCTGCTACTCCCACTGTTTTTTAATTTTGTTTCAGGGACCCTTTCTCCACAGAGGGGTTTTTGATGACCCTTCAATGTCTTCTAAAGACATTTCTCCTCCAGGCTCCGAGTGTGATTTGATTTACCTCCCCCCAGCTCTGGTTTGCGTTTCTGGGTGTAGCAATAAGCCATGATTCAGCACATCGCCATCACCTAAAAATCAGATTTCCGTGGCTGTGATCGCTGCTGGTTGAGCTGAGATCAATAGCTGGGAGCCCCCTCACCCTCCGAGGGAGGAGTGACCCCCACATCCTCCAGGAGCAGCCTGGAAATGCAGCAGCCCTCCAGGGGTGAGGGGCCATTCATGCCTGGAATAGCAAAGAGTTTGGTTTTTTTTAAGCTTTTCTACCTCACTTTGCACAAATTGGTTTTTTCGAAATGCTCCGAGTCCTTCAGAGTCTGTGCTTTGTCACTGGTGATGGAGAGAGGGTTAAAGGGAACTTCCCCAGCGATGATTCCCTGGGGTTGCACCCCCGTCCCCAATCCCAAAATAATCCCAAATTTCCCCTGGAACGCTGCTATACAACGTGGGAATGTGCAGAGCCTCCCGTGGGGAATGAATTCCTGAATCCTGGCTGTGCTCCAGGGGGAAAGGGCCTCACTCCTTTAAACTCAGTGGCACAGCTCTGGGATATTCCTTGGGGAGCTGTGGATGTTGGTGTAGACCTTGGCAGTGCAGATGGAAGCACAGGGACTGTTGTGTCTCTGTTTGCAGCTCCAGACTCCACCCCGATAAACAAACTGTTTATTGCCTTCGCTTTTGGAAAAGAAAAGGTTGCAAATTTTGTCATGAAGTTGAAAAAAACTCCTTCTTTTCCGAGCTGGTATTTCATCCAGGATAAACTGTTGGCTTTGGACAGAAAAATCTGAGCCAAACCTTGCTGTGAGTCACTGCAGCTTCTTTAAAACTTTCCAATCCACACTGGGGCGATTCCCACCCTTTCAGTGATGCTGACGGACACTTTTACAGACCCTCGGAACTGTTGATATTGGTGTTGTGTGGACAGGAAGGAAAGAATTCAGGTTCAGAATGGCTCTCCCTGTGCCACGTCTGGGGTTTTACCTAAAGCAGAACAGCACAGAAGTCTGAACAGACTCCCACAAGGTCACAGAAGAAATTACCTTTTGTGCATCGACACTTACAGGCCTTGCAGGCCCATCCTTCTTCCCTGAAGCCGTTCCCTGTCACAGGGGGAACATTTTAGGCGCCCACCTTTAAATGAGATGAGTTGTTGGATTCAGGGGGAACAAGGGATATTGAGGAAACACGGTTGTTTCAGAGCTATAAATGTGTCTGTGCCGGGCACAGCCACCCATGGGCTCTTTTATTGAGATTATTCTGCCTTGTTTGCTCCCTGCTTTCTCTCCACTGCTACAGCGCTGTCTTCATTGGCAAAATCAATCTCTCCTGCCTTCCTTTTCTTTTTTTTTATTAAACCATTGTTGCCTTTTGTTGTGGGGCCGGAATTGATCCCTCAAGGGTTGTGGGGAAGGAGGGCCATCAGAGAGGGATCAGAGCAGAGGGTTGGGTGTTTGACAGGCAGGGTCACAGCAGCGAAGGACACACCTCAGGTGTCACAGGGAGGGATTTCTGAAAGCTGAAATACTCCCCGAGGCCTTCCCAGCAGGGTTTGGCCATGGAATCTGCATCAGGGGCTCCTAAACAACACAAATCTCTGGATTTTAGGAGCTGTGGCCCTTTGGGGCTGCACCCACACGCCCCCACGCTGGGAGCTCTGCGGTCAGGGTGGTGAACTGGCACCGTCACAGCTTTCCAGAGAGTAAATCAGCATTTAACTCCTTGCCTGGGCTGCACTCGTGTTTGTCCCAGCAATTCTGAGGTGTTCCACATCTCTCTGGCATCCAGCGCTGGTTGGGTTTTTTTTTCCTGAAGTGAGAGAAATTACAGAGGCGTAGAGAGACACAGTTCAACTGCTCTTCAGATATTTCATTTCTGCAGCACCGCTGCAGCTCAGGACTCCACACCAATTAAAAATAAGTGAATTACAAAGAAAAATCAGCTGTGAGAACATGGAGTAATTGGGCTGGAAGGGGAGAAATAATAAAGTGGATTCATATTTCGAGACGTTGTTCCAATAAATAAAAAGGAGAGGCGCTTTGCAGCCTCTCCATTTTTGCTTTATCCAGAGTGATGCTCAGGGCAGGTGATTCATGTGATGAAAGAGAGGATCTGAGCAGATAATGGTTTGCCAATTCCCTGAGCTGCTTGCAGGACACAGAAGGTTGTCCAATTAATCCCTCTTGTTTGGATTAATCATTCCAGGCTCTTCTGTGGAACAAGCAGCGGCCAAACAGGAACAGAAAAAATGTCTCTTAGGAGGGATTTCACTCAGGAAAGAACTTTGGGCTAAATCAGTGCCCTGAATTCATTCAATTATAGTCACAATTAAATCAAAATCCCTCTCCTGTTCGTGTCCAGCCTCTATCAGATATTGATTAAAACAAATCATGTACAAAAAGCCGATACACGTGATGGGGTACAGGAGTTATCCTGTTTGGGTGAGGGGCTGCAGGCCCTGCCCTCAGCCCTCTCCTCTTTGCCCTTTGTCCCTTCCCAGAAGAGCTTTTCCTGCTCCTTCCACACCTCTGTTTCACTCCAACAGAACAGGGGAGGAAACAATTGTGATCTGTCTGTGATGGATCCTGAGAGCTGTTCTCTCATTTATTAATGCACCTTCTGAATGCATGGCAAGGATGCAGATGGCCCCAAAATAAGCATGGAATGAGACACAAAATAAGATCAAATGGGGAGGGTTTTGTGCTGGTTTTTTGTATAGAGGTGTAATTGCTGTCATTTGGGGCATTTTGGGTGCATTTGGCAGGAATTGACTGCTCCCCTTCGGTGTACAATGACTTTTACATATTCAGAGTGTGTCCTAAAGCAGGGCAGTGCTGCGGCAATGGCTGCCCTGGAAAGGCTCTCTCGGACCCAATGCTGCATCACCTGCGTTAATTGCATCACCTGTGTTAATTGCATCACCTGCGTTAACTGTGTCACCTGTGTTGATTGTGTCACCTGCGTTATTGTGTCACCTGCATTAATTGCATCGCCTGCATTAATTGTGCCACCTGCACTAATCGCAAAGCACATGCAGGCTGCACATTTAAAACAATCCACCCCTTCTCCTCGAGGGCATTTTGGACTTTGCCAAGGAGGAGCTGCAGAACTGGTTGAAAATTGTTGAAAATTAAATTGAAATGAAATGAAAATTGGTTGAAATTCAGCTGCATTCTTTGCCCCATCCCCATCTGTGTCCTTGCCCAGCCCAGCAGAGGCACCCCGAGAGTCACCCCGGGCCCTGTGGTGGTTCTGAGCTGCTGAATGTGCCGTGGGGCGGTGGCAGCTCGGGGTTATGGATGTCCCTGTCCCCAGCCATTCCCCCTCATTCCAGCAGGAATGGCCACAGCTCTCAGCTGGAACAGGCAGAAAAAACCCGAAAAAACTCCCCTGTAAACATGGAGGGGTGAGAGGGAGATTGCTCTGGGTGCCACTGAAACCACAATTACACCTCGTTACAGACAAGAGCAATTCCTAATTGCAGCTAATTACAAAGGAGGGTAAATGATCAGCAACCGCTTAAATGCACCTTTAATTTATTAAAAAGGAATAAGAATGGAAGTTCAATCCCCGGAGGGAAAGGTTTATGTGGGGCCAAGATCGGTTATCCCTCATTTGCAGTTTGTAAATGGAGATGTGGGCTATGAACAGGAGATGAAGTTAAGGTTATGAAAATGAGGGTGCTCCAAACCCGAGCTCAAGGGCATTGCCTTGCGAAACACCAGAGGAGGTTCTAGAGAAGTGCTTTAATTGATTTTAAGTGCCTTTGCCCTCATCCCTCATTCCCGCCCTTCCTTCCCCATGGATTTGTGTCCTTGATTTGCACCATTCTGAAGAGAGGAAAGAGGAGAGGCAGGAGAGGAGCAAGGTCCTGGCCGGGCAGGAGGAGCTTCTCTGTACTGGCAGAGCTCACCCTGATAAAATCGAGGTGATTCCCACATTTGATGAAATTCCTGTGCTCTCAGCACCCATTTCCCCTCTGCTCCGAGGCTGAGATGCACTGAAGGTGTTCCCTGAGCTGGATTTGGAGGGGAGGCCCCGTTAACCCTCCCTGGGGAGCAGAAAATCTGTGATGGCCCCGGTGCCTGCTCAGGAAGCCAAACCGAGCCAGGGAAACATTCCCGAGCCATGGAATTGCCCCTGCCCAGCCCTGAGCTGCCCCATCCCGGCTGCGAGGGTGCAGGAATTCCTGCAGGAATCGATCAGAGCTGACAAAGTGCAGTTTGGCAAGGGCAGTGCCCTGGACTGCAGCTGCGATTGGCAGCCCTGATCAATCCCTGCCCTTCCCACGGCTCTGGGCTGCCTTTAAACGCTGCTGGGAAGTTTAGATTGTTGGAAAGATGCATTGCCCAGAGCTTCCCAAGGCTGGAGGAGCGCGGTGTGCCCTGGGACAGGTACCAGTGTCCTGCTGGAGGTGACAGGACAGGAATTCCTGCTGTCCTTCAGCGGGGACACTCCTCTCTCTGGACAGCAATGGGGGCTCCTGCCGGGATCTTGGGGATCTGTCTCTGATTTTCCAGGCAACCTGGATTTCCAGGATTTTCCTGGTTTTGCCTGCGTGTCCCTGGTTGTTGCTGCTCTTGGGCTCTAGCGGCTCAGTGGGAATTTTGTAATTTCTGTTTTTCACTCTATTCTCGTTGCGAGCGCGGATTTATTTCCCTGCGTTCTCCCGTTCTCTGTCCATGGTGCTGGTTCCCATCTTTCTCTCTCTCCCCGCCCTGATCTCTCGATATTCAGCGATATGCAAAGATATCCTGCTGGAATTTGGCTGAGCCTTCGGGATAATCCCAAACCATCCTCCTTTCACATCCCACTCACTGCTCTGCCCATGAATTGGGCCCTGTTCTTGCAAGCTCTGAGTGAAAGGAGCACTGATTCTTCTCCTTTCCACCTCTGAACATCAGAGCAACACGAAATAAAACCGAGAATCTTGGCATAGCTAAAGCCCAGAGCCTGCATGGGTCCTGCACTAGGCTTAGTGAGCTGGAAATTCTGATTTTCTGACCACGAGGTGCAGCTTCCCCCATGCACAGCTGGTTTGGAGAAATGCAGCTCCACCTTCGTGTTTCTGCGTACAGCCCAGGATAAATCTGCTCTGAATCCAAAATAAAGAGCCAATAAATTCAGCAGACAAGAATATTTCACATCCCTCCAATTATAATCAGCTCTGGAAGAAAGGCTTGGAGGTAACAAATTACCTGCCCAATCTTTAACCCCAATTACCAACCGCTTGTGCTCATCCATAATTGTCTTTCCTGAGAACTCTTTCTCGCTGGGAAGGTACATGATGGATGAACGTGGTGGCTCCTGCAGACAGCTCCAAATTGATGCATTGTTTGCAGGTTCCAGCTTCCTAAACCACAGGAGTTAACAATCCCTTCCGACACCACCTCATCCCCTCAGCTCCTCCTCCTCCCTGGGTGCGGCCCAGGAAGAGCAAAAAAACCCTGATCTGGAACTTTCCAATGCAAATCCAAGTTAAAAGACTGTGGAGAAGGAATTATTGTGACAACCGGGAGTTGTTATTTATCACATTGGCTGAGCTGCACTAAATTGCATTTGAGTAGTAGCCCTAATTTTGGTTTGTGAATTGGCTGCAGTATCACCCAAGCTGGCATATTTTGGACTCGTGGGTTATAAACTCTCGAGAAGTTTGTTTGAAGTGGTAAGTTCTCCCTTGTTTTTGTGCTTGTGGACCCACTGGTTGTGCTCAACCACGGTTTGCACATCTTTCTGTGAAGTGATCAGGATTGGAAGTACAGCCCTCAGTGAAAACATAAATCAGGATGGATATTTTGTCCCAGTGGGACAGCAGTATGTGACACATTGTGCCAGCTGGGGCTGGGGGGACAGAAAGGACACAGGGAGAGGGGGAGGTTCAGCCTGGAGGGACCCTCAGCTTTGTCCCCCCTGTGTGAGGGACTGGGGGGGACTGACCCTGTGACACTTCACCTGCACAAAGACACCCCAGAGACCTGCGGGACTGCAGTTTGAGACTGTGAGGGGGAGCTGGAGGGGCTGTGGGTGGGTTTCAGGGGGCTGTGGGTGGGTTTCAGNCTCTGTTACTTATTATTTCCTCTTTTTGCAAGCCTTTTTCATATGATCTCTTATTGTGTGGACACGGAAGTTTCCAAGCTGAGGCTGCCCAATCTGAGTCTAACAAAAGAGGAGAAATGAGGAAATGATTAATTGTGTTTGAATTTGATCATTCTTTCAGTTTTAATAGTGCTGGGGCTCTTAACATTAAGTGATTTGGAACAAGCACTAACACGAGTTTATTGCCGTGCGACATTGGGATAACCTGAGCTGTCCTTGTGTCTCTGGGCAGTGGGTTTCAGAGGGGCTGTGGGTGGGTTTCAGGGGGGCTGTGGGTGGGTTTCAGAGGGGCTGCCGTGGCCGATGGCTCTGCAGGTGTGGCTCGGGGCTGCAGCTGGCACAGAATGAGCTCAGCCACTCCAGGGCAGCTGGAATATTGCCAGTTCTGCTCTCCTGAAGTGTCTGCAGCAATCCTGCAGTGGGAACGAAACCCCTCAGCTCTGATTCCTGAGCCCTGAGCTGTCTGAGCAGCCAAAGCAGGGCTGTCCCTGCCTCCAGCTGTGCCTGAGTCCCTGTTGTGCCCTGCTGGATGGGCAGGGCTGTGGATTTGGTGGGAGAGGATTCTGCCCCCGGAGCTCTCCTCTTTCCCTGAGGCTGTTTCCCTGCCTTTGCAGCATTCTTTACGATCCATAGAGAGGCTCCTGGCGCTGGGGCTGAGCCCTTGGCTGTGGGAGAGGATGGAGGGACATGTCCGACCCTGGCTCAGACACTGAACCTGGGACGTGCCTAAAAAAGCTAAAAACAATCCAGCCAAGGCGTGAGCTTGGAGCTGGCCAATATTCCCAATGGATTTATGGAAGTTGGGGCGCTCAGGATGGTGTGACACAACAAGCACAGCCCTGGGTCAGTGCAGGCAAGAGCAGAACCAAAGCTGCTGCAGCACTGAATGCAAAGGCCGTGAGTCTGCCTGGGAGAGAGCAAAGCCCTTCCTGCAGAGCCCACACCGCGCTGGGCTCGGCCACAGAGCAGCTGAGAGCTTCTGTTTGAACTTTAGGAGAGAAAAATAGCGAAATGTTGTGCCAGATTCATTATGACTTAAACAAATGTCACGAGTGGTAATGAGGAGGAGCTGCACCGTTAACTGGGCAAATGCAAATGTTGTGCCTCGGGGGCTCTGCAGCAGCACACGGAGGAGATGGGTGAGATCAGGTGAGCTCAGGTGAGCTCAGGTGAGGGGTGCTGGGCAGGGGAGCTGCTCCAGGACACACATCCACCTGTCTCACAGGAAAAATCAAAGTAATTAATCCTCAGCCTTTGATTTCACTGTTCTTTGTGCTGCCCTCACTGTTTCGGGGGCAGAGCCTGCTCTGGAGCTGGGTTTCACCCTGGATTTCAGGGGAGTCGGGTGGGAGAATTCTCAGTAGATAAATGTTAAACACTCCTCGAGGTGCTCAGTGCAGCCAAGCCCTGCTTTCATTCAGGTGCAGTGCAATCCTTTGTTCCCTGGCAGAGGCAGAGAGCCTTCCCGAGGGGCAGAACCCCTTCCCGAGGGGCAGAACCCCTTCCCGAGGGGCAGAACCCATTCCCGAGGGGCAGAACCCATTCCCGAGGGGCAGAACCCTTTCCGAGGGGCAGAACCCTTTCCGAGGGGCAGAACCCTTTCCGAGGGGCAGAACCCCCTCCTTTGTTGGCAGGGCTGCCTGGCCAAAGGCGCTGCAGCTCCTCATCGAGCACTCCTCTCCCATCGCCGGGTGCTGCTCTCCCTGCTTTGAGGAAATCCTTGTTTAGAGCTGTTTCTTTTCCTTTGATCCCACATTTTCTCGGTTATCTCGAACTCTGCTCTGCCTGCCTCGGACTCGTGCCCCTGTGGCGCGTGGCAGTGGCAGACATGAGAGGCCAGGGCGCTTTCATCTGCTGATTTGTGTCACTCGTGCCTGGCAGCCTGGAAGTGCCTCGTGTCTGCTCCGGGAATCAGTTTGAAGTGGTGGCTGCAGGTCCCACGATGTCACCGCGTGTCACTCGGGCTCTGTGTGCCGCAGTCTGACGCTCGCTGTCACCACACAGATGGCAGCTTCCCGTGGATGGGATTTGCTGTGCTCTGACATTTGGAAGGGCTGCTCCAAATGTTCTCCTGGAACGAACGTGGTCACTCCGGATTTCAGTCACTTCATCTGGGCCGTCCCAGGCTCTTTTATGTGAGGCTTTTCCTGGAATGCTGCACATCGTCAGTCAGCTGTGATCCCAGGAGCAGCTCTGGTGTTTTTTCCCTGATCTGATTTTGGTGTGCGCTCCTTTATCCTGCGGATATTGGGGGCAGCAGCCCCGTGCTGGAGCTGTGGGGTGAGCGCAGCCAGGCAGGGCTGGGCCTTTCCAGCTCTGAGCTCTGAGCTCACCAGGGCTGCTTCTGCTTGTGAGAAGCATCATCACCCTGTGAGTGAAACCCTGCTTGGAGAAAAGGGCTCTAGATCGAATTCTGCACCAGGAGTGATTTTTGATTTATTTTTAAACTTCTTTCCTGGCACTCTGCCCTTCCAGTGGAGCCTGACTTTTGCTGGCCACTCACTGCAAGAGCTCTAGAGAAATTAATTTAGAAATTAATTCTCGTTTCAGGTGACGGTTCCCCCTTAGCACCCCTGTCCTGAGCTGCTCTGGCCCTTAGCCCTCCCTGGAGCTCTGGCCCGAGGCAGAGCCCTGTGCTTCTGGCCCTCAGCAGCAATCAGAGCCTGGCTGTCCCTGGCTGTCCCTGGCCATCAGTGCCAGCCCAGCCGTGTGCCCGGCAGAGCTGACGCTCCGACTCGCTGAGTTCCACTCCAATAACTCCATCCTGTTTCCCCAGGGCCCCTGGGCTGTCCCCAGCCCTGCAGGGCCTGGCGTGGCTCAGGAGGACAGATCTGAGCTGGCACCTCTCCCAGCCGGGCTGCCACCCTGGGCTCCGCAGGGGAACCAAAGCCTGCCCTCGTCAGAGGCACAGAGAGCTTCACTGCGAGCGATTTCTGTGAGGAGGCAGGGGCAGAGCTCTTTATTAGCAATAGCATTGTCTGCCTGCGTTTATGTTGTGTTTTACGAGGTTCTCCAGCAGGATCAGAGCTGCAGAAGTCGCAGGTTTGCTGAAGTGGCTGCGAGCTGAGAGCAGAGTTGCGGTGGGAAGAGGACAGGAGAGAGGAGAGGAGGGAAGGGCTGTGAGGACTGGGAAAAGCACGAGGGAATGGTGGAAATTTTATTGGATTTCCTCCTTTCTCGGGGATTTCCTGTAGGATGAGGCAGCAGAAGAGCACACCCCGAGCTGCTGGTGCCCAGAATCCCCCAAATGGGGGAAAATCCCCCAAAATTCAGAAAGGCCCTTCCCTAAGCAGCTGCCACTGCTCCGGGTGACCCCAAAGAGGGGACAGAGCTTTCTGTGCTGTCACCTCAGCTCTGCAGAGAGGAGCAGGAGGGCCTGGAGCCATTCCCAGCCACACAAACACCTCGGGGCTCCAGGAGCAGGGAATGTCACCAGAGAATGTCACCAGCTCTGAGCAGTGCCCGACAGGGGACCTGGGGTCCCTTTGTCACCCCCGGGCAGGGCTGGGTGACACCTTTGGCACCTCCTGCCCCAGGCTCAGAGCCTCCCGCGCTGGAATAATGCCCCAAACAGGATCGTGCAGGGAATGTTCCCCCCTGGAGCCCCTGCAGGGTCCCTCTGCTGCCCAGGGAGAGGCCAAGAGGAAATGTTTAATTTCCAAGAACTGTGTGAAGCCTCTCCTAAAGCCAGAATGGAACAGGCCGCAGGGCAGGAGCTCAGCGAGTCAGGAAATAAGATCAATTCATAAAATATCTCATGGAAATTTCTGTGTTGCAATTGCAGCTGCAGAAGCTCTTTAATGTCCGCACTGTGTTATTAAATACTGGAATAAAGAGCTGGGGAACGGATTCTTTTCTGGCTATCATTTTGTGTGAGTGCAGGTCAGATCCCTCTGGATTTCTGAATAAATCTGTGCTTCTGACAGAGCATGAGGAGCCTTCGGAGTGCTTGGGTCCAATCTCCAAAGCAGGATTTATCTGCTGCAGCCTTGGGTTTCTTGGAGGATTAATTTCTCTTAATCATAACTGTTTTCTGCAAGCATTTTAATCAGCTGCTAATCCTCATCTCTTCCTTCACATTAGCTAATTAAATCAAGTTATTATTTTTAAGTGTTCCCTCAAAGCCAATGATTCTTATGGAAATGGGAGAGGAGGTCTGTGAAATGTCCTAGACAGGATCCTTTTCTTTTGGGGGCTCTCTGGTGGCTTTTATTTAGCGTTCCTGTGGCAGCTTGGGAAACTCCCTCTTTCTTCATGTTGTACAATCAGCCAGTTCTGTGTTCTTGTTTTTATTCATAAAGACAGATAATAAAATTAATGCCTTTGGTGGTAGTAGTAGATCACCCCCCGCAGCTTTCAAGCAGATCTTTGTGATAAATGAAGTTCCTTGCCAAAAATAGCAATAAACAAATTATACAAGCAGAGTTCAATCTGCATCGAATCCCCACAGACGTATCTGGGAAAGCTTGTTAGAAATAATTGTGGTTTTGTTCCACTTTTCCCTTCCCTCAGGTTTTGTTCCAGCAGATAACAGCAGCAGCCTCCCGTGGCTGTGATGGCTCTGCCTGGTGCCTTCTGCACCCCCAGCACCTCTTTGGGGGCTCTGTCCTGCTCCAGCTGGGACATCCTGGGGCCTGTGGGCAGCCAGGCACTGCCCAGCGCTGATAAAGTGAATTCTCTGCCATTTCTGCATGTCCTGGAGCCCCAGGGGATGTGGCCAGGGAGGTTTGGGCCAGGGCTGGAACTTCACAAGGATTAAAGGCACTGCAGCCTCCCCAGGGAGGAGGGGAAGGGTCTCTGACAAACCTGAGTCTCTGGGAGCTGCAGCTCAGGGCTTTTCGTCCTTTGGCTGCCCCTGAATCTCTCCCTCCTCACTGGGTGGTTCTGGGCTCTTTCTTTCCAAAACTCGAACCCCAGCCTGAACCCACTCAGTGATTTATGTACAGCTCCCACCATTCCTCCATTATTTGTCTGCTATTCCTTAAGAGAGCCCTGTGGCTTGGGCAGGAGTTCATTTTTAATTAAAAATGCCAATAATTGTGCGCAGGAGTCACTCTCCTGCTGGCATTAGTGTCCCTTCCTGGCCACAGCCGCCACCAAACCCATGGCTCCGCTCAGGAAATGGCAATTTCTGTGCTGGGAGGGCGTGGGAGGAAATCAAAGTCATGAATTAGGCAGAACAAAACCCAACGAGTGCTTCCAGCGCTGATGTGCAGTGTGGGAGGGTCCCAGGGCACAGCCAGGGAGGCTCATGGGGACATGGCAGCGATTCTCCCCTCCTCGGCTGTCGGAGATGGGTTTGTGTAAAGGCATTGTAACACAATTAGCTGCTCACGCGTAGGAGCTGCTGCCAATCCTTCCTGGGTTTTGTTTGTGATTTTTCTCAGGAGTGTGGAAGCTGCTCCCGAACCTGTTTGGGGTGAATTCCACTGTGGAAAGCCACAAATCTCCGTGCGAGGAGGCCACGGCTGCAGGGATGGCTGGGGTGGCAGCTCTGGAATTCCATGGTGCTGGGGGTGTTTGGAGAGCCCTGTCCCTGCATGGTGTGGCTGTAGGACTGCCCAGGCCTGGGGCTGGGCACTGCTGGGCAGCTCCTCATTAACAGCCTTCTCTAATTGTGCTCTGAGGGAAGCGCTGATCGAATTCCCCGTCCCTCCCGTTCCGTGCAGGACTTGTTAAAAGTGCAGTAGTTCAAGGGGAAGTGAAGCTTGGGGGATTCTGTTTGCTCACACCGAGAGCCAAAGCCTGCTGGAGTCAGTGGGAATTTCTCCATTCGTCTCCATGACTTCTGCCCCAGAGCTGTAAATCCAAGCAGAGCCAACTCCAAACCCTCTCAGTCATTTTCCTGTTCCAGGCCACTCTGAAGGGCTGGGAGTGCTCCCCTGCTTTTGTGTCCAGCAGGAAATCCAAAACAAGAGGAGACAAATCTGCAGTTGTTTAAAAAGGGATAGAGTCGGGGATGTAAAAATGGAGAAGGAATTCTGGAACACAGATGATATTGGGAGTTAATGCATTTGCATTCATAGCTCTCACAGGTTTTAATAGCTTATTATTAAATATTGTCTTGTTATCACATGGAATTCTGAGGAAACAGTGAAATTATGAAATTAATTGACTTCAGCTTCCCTTTGCCCTTCAGACATGACTGGGTGCTCTCTTGCTGTTCTTCCCCTCACCCTAGGCGATTTTGGAAATCTTGGCCATTGGGGTTTTTTCCAAGAAAGGAGATTTTCTCCTGATTCTGTCACGTTTCTACCTCCCCATGTTTTACCCATTTTCCATACGGAGCTGTATTTCAGCTGACACGCTGAGTTATGCAATAATAGATGGAAAATCTCCTTGGTGACATTTTTGCAGAGGGGAAAAAATAAATCTGTCAGGAAAGCGATCCTGAGAAACACCAGCCTGTCCTGGCTGAATTCCCCACATCATGGCCCAGTGCAAATCTTTAGGGCTTTGGGAATAGAAGACTTCTCTCTATTTTATTCCCGACCCCAAAATTGAGTTTGCTGTTTCTTCCCGTGGTGCAGAGCAACACAAACGTTGCAGTTCCTGGGGTTGCCTCTCCTCAGCCTGGACTGTCAGGCCTGGTGCTGTTTAAGGATTTCGAGATAAATTTTACCTCTGGGAAATCTCCAGGTATTCATTACATTTCTGGAATAATTGTCCTCCCCTTTTGCTCATTTCTAGAGGGAAAGATAACACCTCTCTTTCATTAATGAGCCTTCTTTTATCTAAATTATTGAAACACGAGGCAAGGTCCCTGCTCATCCTCCTTCAATATAGGCAGCCCTATACTGAGCTGCTAAGGACACTTCTAAATGAGATTTAATAATATAGTAGGACATTTAGCATATATTAATTAAATATCAGCAGATGGTGAGGAGAGCCCTTGCTGGGAGTAAGTGCAGAGGAATAGAACTGCCACATAATTAACAAACCTGCAGAAACAATGGAGGTGCAATTACTTTTTTATTAACACATTACACTCACATGCAATGCTGAGGAATTTAATTACTGCCCAACTCCAATCCTGTTCAGCTCTGGAGATGGTGAAGTGGCAGAGCTGTGCATGTGAGGAGGAGCAGTGCAGAGGGGTTTGGAATCTCCACCGTGAGAGCAGCTCTGGCAGCCCAAGAGCTTGGAATGGACACTGGGCATTGGGAATTAGAGCTGGGCATTGAGCTGGGAACTAAAGATGGGCATTGAGCTGGGAAAAAGACTCTGGTGGCCTTCACTCTTCATGGAGTGAAGCTGAGAATTGGTGTGAAAAGTGCACACTCCTGAGCGCCATCAGCACAGGAACCCCTGGTAGTGCCCTGGGGACAGCCACACATTTGGAGTTTTGCCAGACCAGGCAAAGAGGGATTTTTTTCCTTCCCCCCAGGCCAAGGTGCCCTGCAGCTTCACCCTCTGTGCACCCTCCGAGCCCTTCCCTGGGTGTTCCACCTTTGGCTGAACCACAAATGCAGAATCTGTTTGGGATTCAAACTCAGCTCTTGCAGGGATTGGTGTGAAATCCCCACAGGTCTGTCAGGATTTGAGTTTTCCAGCCCATGCTGCAGCCAGCTCTGCCTGCCCAGAGCCGCAGGGAGGGTCTGAGCTCCAGAACGTTCCTTGCCAGGCACGAGAAGGTTTGGGATCCAGCCTTGTGGGGCTGCTTCTCCGGGGTCATGGGGTGGGAAAACTCAGGATTGCAGCAGCTGGCTGAGCTGCGTCCCCCGAGACAGCAGTGCTCATAGAAAAATAAATTAAACCCTTAATCCTGCAGCCCCTTTTCCCTGCAAAATCCTCATTTGTGCCTTATTCCAGGGCAAAGCAATATTTAGTGGCAGAAGCAGCTCTGTTAACTTATGTTGGTGGAGTTCCTGTTATATTCAACCTGACATAAAATGCCAAGAAATGGCCAAGAATGACATTTAAATGCATGGAATCGACAGCCCTACCTCTAGGTGTGGGTTTGCTGGAGTTTTTTTTTTCCTAAATAATAATGTAAAGCTACATTTGCCATCCAGTTCTGCTACCTTAAAGTACCTTGTTTGACATTTTACTGTGATGAGTGAACCTTTAACAAGGTCATTAGCTTTGAAGGATTTTTCTCCTGGGGCTGTGGAGAGCAGTTTATTCTAAATAGCCAGGAAGAGAGAATAAAATATAAATAAAAATAACACTGTGTAACTGTGAAAGATTTCATTTGTAAAGAACATAAAGTGGAAGCCTCCACAAAATAATCCGGCCCTTCAAGAAGCCAGCAGTCATTGAAATGAATAAATCCAGCCCCAGCAGAATAACTTCATAAAAATAACAACAAACTCCTCCAGGTTTATGGGAGAGGAGTCCCTGCAAGGAGGGGACCTGGGTGAGCTCTGAACTGCAAACATTCCCAGAATTGCCACTCAGCCAGAAACGAGAGCAGAGCAAGGAAAGGAACAGAAATGCTCAGATTCTCCCTTAAAAATTGAATGGGGTTGATGCCTAAAAGGCAGGCTACCTGAAACAGAGGCCAAGACAAATTAGGAGTATAAAAGCAGACAATTTATTCAAGGCCTGCAAAGGCCCCGAAGGTACATTCAGGCAAGCAAAGCCCCGTCAGGGACGACACCCAAAATGGACCCCTGGGTCACGAGCCCTTCCCCTTTTATAAGTTCTGTCCTATTAGCATATTAGCTCTTAATTCTCTAATCGCACCCTTAGATGATGATGTTAACCACCCCAGGCCTGCTCCCCCCCATCTCGCAGTTGTTTACATACTTTCGGGCCCTAAGGCATGAACATGTCCTTGAATCTGTGTTCAGAGAGCTTTGTTTTGGCTAAAGGTGCTGGGAACAGAAGATTTTAGCACTTAGTAAGGAGCACAGAACTACAGCAAGTTACAGATATATGAAAGGAAAAAAAAAACCCTAGAAATATTCAAAGGCATCAGGGTGAGGTGAGATGAGAGCTGGGGGAATGAGGTCTGAGAGGGGCAAGGGCTCATCCAGGGGCTCTCCCACCGGGAACCGGGTGGAATCCCATTCCCAAGACACTGGAATCTCACTGGGAACCAGGTGGAATCCCATTGGGAACCAAATGGAATCCCATTCCCAAGGCTCTGGAATCCCATTAGGAACCAGGTGGAATCCCATTCCCGAGGCACTGCGATCCCATTCCCAGGCAGTACAATCCCATTCCCAAAGCATTGGAATCCCAAGGCAGTACAATACAATGCCATTCCCAAGGCAGTGAGCACTGCTGTCCCTGGTGAGGGGCACAGGCTCTGCCCGAGCCTCTCTGGCTCACAGCAGCCCCGAGCGCTGGCTGTGCTCTCAGGAGCCATTTGTCCTCTGAGAAAGCAATCTGCAGCATCTGGACAAACTCCTACAGAGATGCAGAAATGGATTTCAGCCCGGGATAATCCAGTCCGTGGGAATTCCATCTCTGCCTGCGGGTGCCGGGAGTGCTCCTGGGTGTCTCTATCAGTGCAGGGCCTGACAGGCACTGACAGCCGAGGATTACAGCGGGAGATGAAGGAAATGCTCCCAGATAGGGCTGGAGATGTCTTTGTCAACTTCCCATCAGCCCTGAGAGCAGAGCAGAGCAAAGAGTTGAAGCCTAATTGGCTGGTATCTCATTAATTGCACTATTTAGTCAGTCATTATCAACCAGCACGAGAAGGAATTTTCAGATATTTACTTGCTGCCTATAGCCCGGGAAACATCTCCTATTTAATACACAAATATGTTGCACCTTATCTCTCGTCTCACGAGGGATTTGTTTAACCAAGGCTCCGGCTGATATGAGCAGGCTTTTAAATTGAAAAATTGCAATTCATTCCCCCACAACTTTGATACAAGTCTTATCACTGGAGGAAGTGACAAAAACATATCTCTTCTCCAAGACAGAGGAAGGATTAGCTGAGCAGCAAAAGAGACTTCATTTTGTGTCTTGGGAAGGAGAAGAATGGGAGGAAAGCTCTGTCCTTGACGGGAGCGTGGCTGCGCACAAAGGGCGATGCTGGGCCCGGCTTTGCCCCACTCTGAGCTCTTGGTTCCTCCTCAGACTCAAATGTTTCACAGAGAGGAAATTGGGAAGAGGAACAAAGCCCCCGTTTGCTCCTTGCTTTGCTTTTGGATTGAGATCCAGGCCCAATCAGGCTTAATTAAGGCCCTTTGTTGTTCTCCGTGGGTTCTGTGGGTCCGGGCTCGGGGTTTATTCACTGCAGGGATCGATGGGGGGATTTGTGATGCAGCAGGGTGGGAACCTGGCAGAACGATAATATGGAATGCTCTCTGATAATCAATGTGTGATGGGAAAGGGCTTGAAAGTGCAAAATTCTCCCCATCAGCTATGAGCAGCTTAATTTAGAGCTTTTCAAAGGGGTGGTGGTAAATAGTCAAATCAAAGAAGGGGCTCAGAGCATGTGAGTTGATATCTAAGATCTGTCAGTCTGAAACATCCTTGCATTACGTGGAGGTTTGAACTTAATTCCAGCTCCAAGGTATAACAGTTCTGTGTCCTTGGAAAGAAAATAATAAAGGCAGGGTCTTAATTATCCAGACAGGCTTTGAGCATGGAGGGAAATTTATGTGAGGTCTCTATTTCCCACTTAAAATTCCACAACTCCACTTATGGGTGGAATTATTCTCCAGAATGGAGCTGCTCCAATTCATCCCAATCTGGATCACTTTTGCTCTCCTTTAAGGGAAGAGCAGCAATAACTCAATTAAAGTGACATTGTATTCATGGCGCCTTGCGCCAGCTAATAAATCGTCAGAGCTGTTCACGCCACGTTTGGGCTCCTCTCCTCTGTTTGAAGAGCAGCACAATTTGACATTTGTGTGTGTTAAATCTTCCCCGGCAGCCTCCGTGAGCAATGAATTAAGTGTGGAAATTGGAACGGTGTTCTGGGAAGGAGAGGGACTTGTCACACTCCTTGTGACAAGGGCCGGGTGGGCTGGGGGCGCTTTGGGGTGGGGGCAGAGCCCCTGGGACACCAACTTCAAGGGCCACGCTGGAAAGGAACTTGTAATTTCTTGCAAAACGCTCTTCCTTCCAGAACAATCAGCATTATTTTATATTAATTACCACCTCCTCTGCGACTGAACAACCTGTGTGAGGAAGAACATTTCCTTTTAGCTCTGGAAGGTACTCAGTGCCTCTCTCGTTCCACCGCGCGGAATCGCTTTGCATCCCCACAATCCCAAAATGTTTTACAAGTGGCTCTGCTCTGGCACAGACCTCCCCATCTGTTTACTTGAATAATAATCAGCATTTATATTCCAGGAGTGCCCTTTATCTTGCCTGGCCTTTGCACAGAACCATCTGCTCGGAGTTGCCGGGACTCCAGGCAGAACTCGGGATCGGGATCGGGATTGGGATTGGGATTGGGATCGGCGCTGTGCCTTTGGCCTGGCTGAGGGTTTGGGGCTGCCCCGTGCAGGACAGCTGGGGACAGCAGCTCCAGTGTCCCCCATTTGTCACCGCCCTCAGGGAAGGCTTTTTCTTGCCTGGAACCTGAATTCCTGAGCTGTTTTGCAGTAAGGCAGAGCAGGAGCTGCACTCCAGTTCTCTGCTGCTCGTGGGGTCCTGTCAGAACTCCAGGGAGGGAAATCCTGGGATCAGAAGGACTTTTTGTTCTTCCTGCTGGGTTTTATCTCCTCTCCAGAGGGGTAAATGCTTTCTCTGAGCAAAGGGGAGGTCTCCCAGCCCTTCCCAGGAGTTGGTGCCACCCAGGTGACAGCAGAGTCCAGCAGGGCCTGTGCTGGATGCTGACTGAATTGTGGGGGTGAAGAATTACTATTATTATTATTATTATTATTATTATTATTATAATTATTATCATCATCATTATCATTATCATTACTATCAGTACTATTACTATTACTATTGTTATCCATTACCATCACGATCCTGTTCACTGCCAGGCTTTCAGCAGATCTTCCTTCCTTGAGCTAAATTCCATTAACAATCATAAATCCCCTTGGTCCCTTCAGCTGGAGGCTCTGCTGTGGCTCGAGGTCTCTTTGCTTTAGCAGCAGGAAGGAGCTGCCTCCCTCACTCCAGAGGATTTAAATCCTCCCCTCCCCTGGATCCTGATCTCCCATTCCTCTCCTCAACCTTCTCCTCTGTCCCTTTGCTGGAGAGGGAATGAGAATTTTTGCTGTTTCTGCAGTGCCGTGCAAAGCTTTGAACACCAAACCCATTCCTGCCCATTGGGAGCTGCAGGAGTGAGCCACAGGAGTGTCCCAAAGGGCTGAGTGTGGGGGTCACACCCTGCCATCAGCCCCACCAGCCCCACCAACCCCACCCAAACCCACCCAGCCCCACAGCTCTCAGCAGGCCTTGGGACAAGGGCATCTCCAGAGGTCCCTCCCAAAGGAATTCTTGGCAGAATCCCTGATTTTGGTCAGTCAGATCCTTCCAAACCTGCAGAGGCCCTGGGGCTGTGGCAGAGGTGGATGAACATTGAACTCAGCCTCTTGTGCTGACCACTTTGCAGCCATGCTTTAAATGAAGAACAAATTCTCCTAATTGGTTTTTTTGGCAGATTTCCTGTGATAAATTATTCTCTGACTCTACAGCTCCTTAAATTTGGGTTTGCAGCGCTGTTTACAAACCCACAGAAAGTGATGCCTGAGCAAATAGACAATGAAAGGGATCTTGTAAACTGCAATTGTGTGTAATTGCTGCCTGGGAAGTGTTCATGGGGGAAGAAAAGGCTTCCTCGTTCTTTCAGATTTGACATTCAGAGTGTAAATGTTTGCAGATCTGCCTTTTCCTTTGCTAATTATTTGTTGTTTGGCTGTTTGTTTGCCCTGATCCTTTGCAGGGCTGGTCCCTGTGTGACAGCAGCTCAGAAAATCATTCCCGTAACAGCTCTGTGCCTCCCTGACTTGTGGGGAAGCCCTGGGATATTCCAGCCTGTTGGGCAGTCGATGCTTTCGTGGTTTTTAGAGCTCCAGCCATGGTTTTGCTGTGGGCACAGAGTGGCAGGACTGGTAATTTTGTGAATTGTATCATTAATAAAATATATTTTATTTTATTTGATGCTGGCTTTGGAAGGTTCCTGTATGATTATTACATTTTTAAGCATCAGATTTTTTTTTTTTTCTTTCTTAAAGGCTTTACTGGAGGCTAAATTGAGATCTAATACAAAATTCAAAGAGGCTCTGCTGAAATGCCATTAAAATTTTAACTTTATGTTCTTTCAGGGGTTTAAAAGTTATAGAGGCAAAGCAGTACAAGCCAAGAGGAATTTAACTATGAGATTTCTGTGTTCTGTAGCGGGAAGAGTGTCCAAAAAAGAATTTTCTGCTTTCTGTGAAGGATTTGGTCACTGCAGAAATGAGTCCTGGGCCCATCCATGACTGCGAATGACACAGAAATGTCTGTGGGCGTTGAGTGCCTCCTGGGAAGAGTTCAATTCCCAGTCCAGAGGATAAGAGCCTGGGGAGAATGTCCTTTGCAGGGCACCAGTGTTCCCATTTAACACTTGTGCCGTGCTGCAGACGCTCCCAGCTGGAATTGTGGCTGGAGCCTCTCCCGGGGCACTTCTGCTTGCTTCAGGAAAAAAAAATAAAAAATCACAGGCTCTCGTGCCTGCCTGCAGTTATTGCACAGCGCTTTTAATTTCAGTGATAGCCACTGAAAAATTCATGAATGAGCTTTTCTGCTGCCTCATGGAACTTTCCTGCTGGAGCTCCATCGTGGCAGGGAAATGTTCCCCAACTCTGGGAGGTGTTCGGATGCTCTGTGTGAAGTGTCTCTGCTTTTAGCTCTCATTTAAATCAAAGGTGTCAAAGAGAAGCACTTTCCAGCCCCCTGGGAGATGCTGTGCTGTGCTTTTGGGTTGTTCTGGGGGTGTTTATTCATTCCTGGCTTATTGAGCAGCCAAGGAATCCCAGCTAATGTGAGAGCAGTGGGAAGGGCAGGGAGCAGAGCAGGAATTCTGCCTTGGGTTGCTCATTGTGCACACAGTGAACAGCAGAGCAGGAATGCACCTGCACACATCCAAAATTCCCAATCCAGGCCTTCTTCCTGGCTCCATTTTAGAGCTCAGATGGAATTTCCTTCTCTCCTGCTCACTCTTTGTGAATTTTGTCCTACTTGTTCACACAACTGTTTCTTAAAAATCTCCGTGCCTTTGTTTTGACAGGGTTGAACATTCCCCAAGGGGGTTTGAGGCATTCATGTAGAAAAGAGAAAAAACAGTTCCTTGCTGCAGCAGGAATGACCCAAAATTCCTGTGTGCAGCAGAGCCCGGGTGCTGGCAGTGCCTGGTCTGGAATAAACTCGTGTTAGCAGCTTTAATTGAATTATTGAAATACCGAGAATGGGCTGCTTCCTGGAGCTCTTTGGAATTCTTTTGTTTTCATTTCAGTAGATTGGAACGGACAGAATTCAGGTCTTTCTGGAGAAAGGAAGGGGAGGGCATTGGGACAGGGGCAGGGGGAGCTGCCCTTGGCCCTTTGGGTTTGTTCCTTTTGCACTCCACGGAGAGCTGAAATGCTCTGGTTCCAAAGGCAGCGTGAGATGAGCGCAGCTCTGAGTGCTGAGGCATCAAATACACGATTTTGCAATATTTATATATGTAATGTTACATCATACATCTAATATAGACACAGATACTAAAACTGAAATTCCTCAGTCTCTGAACTCGACATTTCCTGTCCTCTCCTTAAGGACATTCCACTGCTTTACTTTGTCCTATCCTTCAGCCGAAGCTGAATGGATTCTTGAATCCTGAACGTTTGGGTCAGCAGGGAATTATCCTTTTCAGACCTCGGAGTTTTGGCCAAATACCCAAACCAACCAGCGCAGGGAGCGTGGGTGAGATTTCCCTCCAGAGGAGATTTTGTTTGAATTAGTGGCTGAAATTGATGCTTTTCCCGAACATCTGTTCCTGCTTCTGGTCCCCTGATCCTCCTGGTGAGAATGTCAAGTGCGACTGCCCAGCTTTTCCTCACGCAGATTTCCAAACCTTGGCCGCTGACGTTGTTTATGCTCACTCCGTTTTTCTTCTCCCTTTTATGGCCTTGCCTTTTCGGGCGTAATTAGCCTTTGTTTATGCAGATTTGTGGTGAGCAGCTGTGTCAGTTGTTTGGGGAAGTTCAGGGCTTCGTTGCAATGGGCTCCTAATGTTCATTAAAACCCTCAATCAGGCCAGAGGAAAAAGGATAAAAGGCAATTAAAACGCAGCCACATCCTTGTCCAGGTAAACAAAAAGTATGGCAAGAACTGGAATGGAAACCTCCAATGACTGATGGGCGATTTCTTCTGAGGCACTGCCAAAAAGTTCATGTATTAATATATCAAAATGTGCACTGGATGGCATCTAACTTCTCTTTGGTCACAAGGAAAATTGACCTTTTACTTCTACTCCCTGAGTCCTGTGCCACAGGAAACGTCTGAAATTTCCTTCCCAGGATAAGGGAGTTGGGGTGGATTGTGGCAGAGCTCAGGGCAGAGCACAGAACCAGCCTGGCAGGAGGTGCTGCCAAGGGCATCGTCCAGGGAGCCCTCCTGGGCCGGGAATGGGAGATCAATTGGCCATTTCAGGCCTGCCAGAAGTGCCCTCAGCAGAGGGATCAACGGGAATGGATTGGTTCTTTGGCTGGTGGAATTCAGCTCGGAATTATCTGAATTATTATCTAAATTATTGTCTAAATTATTATCTGATTTATCTGACTTATCTGAATTTTTATCTGAATTATTAGCTGAATTTCTATCTGAATTATTATCTGAATTATTATCTGACTTACCTGAATTATTATCTGAATTATCTGAAATTTTATCTGAATTATTATCTGAATTTCTATCTGAATTATTATCTGAATTATCTGAATTATTATGTGAACGATCGGTGCGCTGTCCCTGCAGAGGGTGGGTCCCTGCTGGGCCGCCGGGGCTGAGCAGGAGCTGTCCCCTGCCTCTCCCGGGGCCAGGCTGGGCACGGATCCTTCTGGAGCCGGGATATTCCTGAGCAGGGCTGGCAGGCTGTGGCCATGGCTGAGCTCCTGTTCCCCTGGTGACACAGAGGAAATGTCCCTTCCACTGTGGAGAGCACCCCTGGGAATCGCCCCTGCACCCAAACCCACCCTGGGGCCCAAGGGAGCACAGGTCTGCCTTTTCTTCCCTGAACTCTCCGTTCCCATATCTGAGGTGCTTTTCCCTGGCAGTTTTCCCTGGGACCATGGAAATTCAGCTCTCCCAGCTCCAGGTGCACGATCCCACCGCAGCCGCAGCAGCAGATGGTGGAACTCACTGAGGTCCCCCGGGGCTTTTGGGAAGAGGAGAACTGACTCTGAATATCCTGGCTAATTATCCCGCGGGAATTGATTTCTCTGCCGGCGTTTCCTGTCTGAGCACCCTGTGCGTTCTGTGCAATCTTCCAAGCTGAAGGTGACTTGTGTTTGGAGCTGAGCATGAGCAGAGTTCTCACCTTTCCATAGCAACTGCAGTTTGACAGCAGAAATGTCGGATGCTTGGGGAGATGTTAAGCTTTGTTGAAGACCTTCTGACCAAAAAAAAAGGTCGAAATGTAGAAGGGTTTCTCTATTGGAAATACAGTTTCTTTATTTGTATTAAGTAGAACTAAATTTTAGGGACAGCCTGAGAGAAAACTAGAAAATATTCTTTGTCATATTTTCCGTGCAATACAAACTTTAGGGGTGAGAGAAAAAGGAACAAAACGTTGCTGTAGGAAATGGCTGCAACCAACAAGGAATGTGTGAAACCGAGGACATTCACACCTTTTTGTGCCGCAGCTGCCACCACCGCGGCCACCCCACTGCCGAGGAAACCCTTCCCGGGCACAGATCCAGTCCCTGGCAGCCTGTGATCTCCACTGCCCTGTCTTGCAATATCGCACATCTTTTGAGATGATTTGGAAATGAAGTGTCTGGAAAATACAAGGGTTGCAAGTTCATTTAAGGGCTGCTTTTTTATTCTCTCTCCTACGTGATCATTTAGAGCAAAATGTTGATAGTGTTATTGACAGAAGCTGGGTTGCCAAAGTGAATAAACTGGACTGGTGAATTTGGGATTTGGAGCCAAGTATTGTAGGAAAAATAGCCTTGTGGAAGGAGAATGTTGGTGGCTGGAGAAGGATGGGGGAGAAGGGGAATGAAGGAAGGGAAAATCAGCCCCAGCCAGGGAATGGAAGGGCTGGAGCCAGGAACAGCTGAACTCAAAATCCATTGAGATCCAAATCAATTCCAGCAGGAATACAAAGGATTTGTGACGCTGCTCCAGAGAGGCTGAGCCTCTGCAGGGCCTTTGGGATGGACCTTGGCTTCTCCAGCACAGAGCAGAGAACAAATCCCAATATTCCTGACTCAGTCCCAGGTCCTCAGTGAACCCCAGCAGGGAAACGCCGCTGCCTCTGCCCCAGGCACCCCTGAAAACCTCTCAGGAAAACTCCTCACACCCCAAATGGAACAGCTTCAAACAGCTCCTGGGGCTGCCCCAGCTCTCGGGGCTGGCAGGGTCAGCAAGGAAACACTGCAGGGTTTGGGAGTTTGGAGCTTTTCCTATTGCCACCGTCCTCAAAAACCTCAATGAGGGCTCCAGAGCAGGAGGAGGAGCAGGGACTCCACTTTCCCACACACACCCGGCGCTGTCAGAGCCCAGCCAAGGCAAAACAGACCCCAGGACCCAATCCCCTCAGGGCAAAACACACCCCCAGGACCCCAATCCCCACAGAGCAAAACAGACCCCCAGGACCCCAATCCCCTCAGGATCTTGGTTTTAGGGCACAAAGGCCACTCAGTCCCTCGCACATGTCCCTCCTCTCCATCAATAGATGGAGCTGGTACCACACAAATCCATGGGAAGGCAATCCTGGGAGGCCTCACGAGCTCCTGCTGAACCAGGATGAGAGGAAAACACATCAAACAGAGCTGGCACCTCTTTAAAATTGGATCTGTAATTGTTATCCCATCAAAATACATATGGATGAGGAAGATAAGGGTGTTTTTTAAAGACCAGTTCATTAAGTTCTGATGAATTTCTATCATATACCTGCTACAGTGCTTGAGTTTATTGGGAATAACGTTTTTATCAGCTGCCAGCTCCCTTTGGTGGCTTTTCTTTCATGATTTTTTTTTTTTTTGGTTTTGAGATAAAACAATGCATTTTAGAGAAGCTACTGATGAATCTGACATTTGCCCAGAAACTATGTTCTCTCTTACAACTCCATTTTGAAATTATTTGGGGGTCTGAATTAATTCCTCCTTGTACAATTCCACCTTTCATTACTAATTTAACCACTGTTAGTGGTCTGAAACGTTGGGAGTTCAGTTGGAAGGGTTGAATCTCCAGAAAATGGGGGTTGTTTCTTTATCCTGGGGTGAGCAGAGATGGGAGGGTTTTTTATTCTCTTGGTGGCTGTGAAGTCCCAGGAGCTGAGATGGTTTTTGGGAGGGACAGGAACAGCAGCTCCTGCTGCTGCATTGACTCTGGGTTGGACAGAGACACAGCTGGGCACATCTGGGCTCGGTCGGTGATAAATGACAGCCTGGGTTTGCTGAAACCACACCGAATAACCTGGGGGAATGCTGGGCTGCGCCACGGCCCCGAATTGTGCACAAAGCCCAGGGCACCGCGGGCTGCTGGGCTGAGCCCGAGCAGGGCAAGGATGGGATCGAGGCACAGAAACTGTGCCATGGAATTCCCTGGGAATTGGAGATCATCAAACCTCGCAGACAAGAGAGGACGAGCCCTTTCCTCCTCGTGTCCCCGAAAGCTGGGGCTGTGTTTCGAAACGCAAACATGGGCGCTTGGTTCTGTTAATGAAACACTGGAGCAGGTTCTTAGGGATCCATCCTCTCCCAGGAGCTCATTGATATTAAAGTTGGTGTTTTCCTGCTAATAAATTGCAGCAGAGGAGCCAAATGTCCCTCAGCGAGGCAGGAGCAGCTCCTCCTCCTGCGTGTGCTGGAGTGACCCCGGGGAGAGGAGGATTCCACCAGTGCGGTGTTCATCCTCTCCTCCCCCAGTGATCTAACGGGCTTTGTTTAATAACGTTCCCTTTGTTCTGGCAGATAATCATGGGCTGGCCCCGATAGCATCACAAATTCGCTCCTTTCTGATAACGGGATCTTATCAGGCCTCCGGCAGCACATCGCCGTTTCCAGGATGTGGCTTTAATTAAAATGACAGTGTGGGACAGCTGGGGTGAGATTCCCCAGCCTGGATCTCAGCAACATCAGCCCGGAGAGGGACAGGGTAATAAATGTCTTTTATCTGCTCTGGGGGAGAAGGAGAGGACTGTTCTGCTGAGGCATTAATCAGCTGCTGCTGGATAGAACTTCTGCCGCACTCGGAGTTCTGTGGGAAGGAAGGGAATGGTGTGTGGTACCTTTGGATTCTGCTGTGGATCCCAAAGAGGCTCAAACTGAAATGGGAGCGTTTACAGCTCTCTCTTTTGGGTTGTCAGTGATGGGAACAGCAGGTGCCGTGCTGTAGAATACGAGATTTTTGGAGTGCAGCATCCTCTGGGTTTGGTTCGGGCCTGGCTGAGCTCTCACAGCTCTCCCCACCCTCGGAGCTCTGCCGTCCCTGCTCTGCTCCCAAATCCCCACGGATGAGAGCCTGCAAGGCTTCCCGTTCCATCAGGGACTGACAGCACACAGCGATGGGGCTGAGCTGAGGGCACAGCAGGAATTTCCTCCCCAGGGTTCCTTGGGATGGATCCGTGAGCCGCAGCTCTCTGGTGAGGCTCCTCAAACCTCATTTCCCAATTTCCGAGGGGTGCGTCGCCTCTCGCTGGGGCCGCTCCCAGCCTGGGAAGGCGCGGGGGAGGCGGCAGCACTTCAAAGCAGGAGCTGCCCCCAGCCAGGGCTGAAGGTTTTCCGGCACTAAGCAATTCTAAATTGGAAATTCATTCTCTTAGCGCCATAACACAGTCGCGGCGAGTTCTATGAATATCCCAAATAACAAGAGATGACAATGGATGAAACGGCACCGGGAATCAGCTGACTTAAGGGAAAATAATTACTTTTACTCAGCAAAGCTGAAGTTAATATTTTGGAAGCACTGAGTTGCCTCATAGAAACCTCCTCAGAGAAGGAGCTTTTCTTATTAATTTTAGTGATTTTCCCTGCTTTGTTTTATTCCTTTGTATGTATTCTGTAGCTTTTAAATGCTAAATGAAAGTGGTTTATGTCTTGTCATGATTGGCTTTGAAATCAGAGGTTAAAGGAAATCTCGGCGCAGTTGAGAATTTATGGGGTTTATTCCCTTGCTGGGTGTCATGCTCTAAAAGCCTGATGTGACGCTGTGCTTTGGTGATATAATGTAATACACGATGATGGGATTGGGTTTAATTTCTTTCTTCATATCAAGGTCGTGTCACTCGCAGTGCAGATTTCCCTGACACGACACTGGAAGGATTGGGTTCGTGTTTCACTCTGCAGAACTGGATTTACTAAAATATGGGTGTTTACCACATGGGAAATACAAACTTCCTGCTAAAACCCACCTGTATTTTGATCTGGAAGCGCTGCTGCCCTGAGCTGGAGCCCTGCACAGTCCCAGGGACTGGGAGAACTTTACTGCAAGTCTCAGCTTGGCTCCAAATCCAAGAGCAGCCTCCTGGCAGTGCTTGGCTTGAGTCACATTCCCACCTTAAAATATAGTCCTGGCTTAGAAATGTGAGTATCTTTATCTTAGTTCATTACAGCCACCCTTTAAATAATCAGTAATTACCAGCCTTTAACCTTTAGTTCTAACCTGAGACAGCAGTTATTTAATATTATTTTACCTTAAGTGTTGAGGAAAGTAAAAATCTGTATTTCAAAGCAATTTATTCCTAAGGTTTTATCATATGATCTGGGCCTTTAATGGCTTCATCATTATTCTTACCTGGTCTGTCTCCTTCTACCTCCATCCCCCACAAATCTTCTTTACAGTAGAATCGAGGAATTGTCTCCTTCAGCTTCCTGGGCACGAGGAAGAAAGGGGAATTGAGGCAGAAAGGGGAATTGAGGCAGGAAGGGGTGCCCTGGCTCAAGGCTGAAGGGAAAACTCCATGGAAAACCCTGAAATTCCCAAATTTGTCTACTTCAGTCCATGCGCTGGGGTTCGTGGTGTTACATCTTGCACGAAATTATTCTAATGAGTGGTAAAAATAAATCAGGGATGATCTTGGATGATTCACTTGGGAATTTTGAGGAGTGTTTGATCTTGGAGCATTCCTCGGGAGGTGGGGTGGGAGCAGGGCAGGTAAATTCCAGGATGAAATCCAATTCCAGTATCAGAACCGTCCCTTACCTGTTCAGGACTTGCAATCCCCGAGTAGGAAACACCTCTGGGGGCTCTGCTGCCTCCTATGAATGTGAAGGGAGAACTGGGTGCAATTAAATGCATTGAATTCTTCTGGTTTTTTGGGAAGACAGACACCAGAACTGTGGAAGAAAAGGGTCCAAAGATGAGTTTTATGCAATGTTTGGTCCCTATGCGAAGGTAAATCACACCAAAGACATAAAATGTTGAACTTTAAATACTTCAAATCTATTGTAGGCAAAATTTCCCGTCCTTTAGCTGCCAGCAGTTGAACCCGGGGATGTATTTTCATTTAGCAAAGTAGATTTATCAGTAAGGTCTTAAGAGACTCTCAAGATTTGAGGGAACTTTTCTATTTTTAGTAAGTTTTTCTGGTAGAACACCAACACCTGAAGCCAGGTCTGGATAAGCAAAGCAAAGCCCTGCATTGCACTTTGCTGGGTCTTTTTTCCTGAGCCTGGACAGCTTTCCCAGAAGGCAGAGAAAACTTTCCCGAAGGCCACGAGCCCCAAGCTCTGGTGCGGTCCCTGTGCCGGGGTTTGTGCTCGGGCCGCGCACATCCCCGAGCTCCGCACATCCCCGAGCTCATCCCCGAGCTCCGCACATCCCCGAGCTCCGCACATCCCGCGCACATCCCCGAGCTCCGCACATCCCCGAGCTCCGCACATCCCCG